>JAATLQ010031932.1:0-12554 GCA_013421005.1 Heliconius erato x Heliconius himera
CGCCTGGCTCTATAGCAAAGTTAATTTAGAAGCGATTGCACGTATTATCCAATAATTATAATGTATTTCAACGTGACATAATTGGTTACATCTTTCGTTTAAGTATTTTTGGGTAAGAGAATAGTAGGTAGTCTGTTGTTTATCATTTCTTTCGTTTAAGTTTTCTGTTGTTTATGTCATTTGTTTAAGTGTGTTTTTTTAAACAATTGGAACATCCTTATTGGAACTACGAAAATGCGAGTTGCATTAAGGTTTAAATAATTTTCACATTAGTAATCTTAAGTGTTTTGCAAACATAGGTACATTTCATGAATAATTCAGTAGTTAAAGCGGGCGAAGCCGCGAGCGGGTCGCTAGTATATTATAAATTCGAAAATATCTGTCTGTCTGTCTGTGACGCAATCAGGGAAAAATTAGTGATCCGATTGTGATAAAACTTTATATAGAGATACTTGGGAATCTTGGGATGAATATAGGCTACATTTCTTTTTTTATTTTGGAATTTCGTTGTTTTTTTTTATGGAAAAGGACAAGGCAAACGAGCGTTCGATAAGTGATTACCGCCGCCCACGACCCCGTGCAACACCAGAGGAGCTACAGGTGCGTTGCCGGCCTTTAAGGTGGAGATAGACGCGCCTTTTGAAGGTACCCATGTCATATCGACCTGTAAACACTGCCGCGGCTAGGCCATTTCCGCCACAGTTCCGTGGCGCGTGGAAGGAAGTTTCTACGAAACCGCACAGTAGTGGATTGCCACGTATCCAGGTGGTGTGGATGATTTTTTAGCTTATGGCGTACTGTGCGGTTAGAAAATTCGGCGGCAGGTAACAGGTCAATCAGTTCTTCAGAACACTCCCCATGATAAATGCTATAGAGAACGCACAGCGAGGAGACGTCTCTACGCAAAGCCAAAGTATCAAGCCTTTCACAGAAAGAAAAGGTCACCGGAAATGGGCCACTTGAACTCAATATAAGCACTAGCCTCTCACATAATCTTTTTACTGTTCGCCGCTGTATTTTTTGTTATATATTATATTAATTAAGTAATACCAGGCTTTGTGAACAAACAAAATTTATTTATTATTTCTTTATATATATTTATTATTTCTTACCTGGTCGGTCGGTCACCATACAATTTGCGTGTGCAATTATACACGTCTGCCCACGGACGTCAATACGGTAAATATTTACATTACAATTTGTAAAATGTGAATGCTATCGAAAATAAATAAATAAATCCCGACATACTCAGCGTTCCTTTCATTAAATTCTTTCATTGCCCACTGATGTATTTCATCAAAAGATTTTTTTCTAATAATCTAAATAATATACTCGTAAATAATTAAATAGACAAAAAGCGTATATTTTTTAAATTTGCTAGTAAACCAAACTACAAAATGGTTGTGTGGTTTTTCTTTTGTTTGTTTATTATTGTTTTGACAGATGATGATTGCAAATAATTTGAAAAATTTTTTTTGGCTACACGCTATATCCCGTACGTAGTAGCATGGTACGTAAAGGAAACATGGGAACCTAGTGTAGGACTAGTGTAGACACTCTGGAGGCATTACGTTTATATTGACGGTACTCAATGTAGGGCTTTGCCTCGTTATCAGGGCGAAGAAATTAATAAAATATTAAACATTTCGTTTCCTCGAGTGGAAATCAAACGCACGCTTTCTACACCTTTGAAATCTTCACCCAAAGTATGGAAAGTTAGGCTCCAATAAGGTGGATCTGGAGCGTTTTGGGTTTGTATTAGTAGCAAGAGGCACAGATGAGGTAAGATTTTTTTTGCAAATTTTTGAATATATCTTTTATTAATTGAGCTTTTTAAATAGCGGATTATGTATAAGTTTTTATACGTACCAAATAGGTATACAATAAATTACATTTAAGGACAATTAACTTTATGATTTGCACAGACAGGTATTTTATTTCACTCTTATATAACACTCATAAACTTCACTATTTATCCCGTATTACACTAGTTTAGTTTCCCTCTGTCTACTGCAGAGTAGACAGAGGGAAACTAGTTTTAAGTATGGAACTTCCTGCAAAATTTTCGCGACATTGCATGTTCAGTTCAATACTGCAATTTCTTTGAGTAGTAGCTTTCAATAGGGGATTGTGACTAAATTAATAAATTTAAGCATTTATTACTTTATTTAAAATTCTCTAATTACTATAATAAATGACTCAATATTAGCCATAGTAGAACTTACATTACTACAGGATAAATGGCTACAATGTAGTCTATATTCATACAAATGGGAATAATACCCTCTTAAGCGCTCTATATCAATCCGTGTTTGTATTATATTTAGTAGAGTATTAGACTTTGTTCGTAACTTGATTGGTTAAAAATCTTAGTAAAACAATCTTAATCTTATTATATTTACTGTCAGTACTTTAGAGTATTTTTTTTATATACAGTCGGTTGATTTTGACGATAGCTGACGATTAAAAATTAAATTAACTTCGTAGCTACAGACTTAGAGACTCCCTGAGTCAAAAGTTATACTAATTCCAAAATTCGATTCACAGCAAAATACCTTCAAAATGTCAACGCTTCTCCCTCCACTGCGCGCGATGCATCACTATTCTCGTTTATTGTAATAAATTCTTTGATTCTTTAACTATCTACTTGTATAATAATATTTTCGATGTAGAGGATAGTTCCGAAACTACAAGACCAAATTTTATGCCCCGATTTTGTTATCATTACTTTTTTTTATATTTTGTTATCTTTTGCCTTAGACCCTATTTATAATTTAATCAGTTATAGTTGGCTGAATTATGATTTAAAAATGAAAAAAAATACTCTACTACTTAACATTTTGCATTTATAAATGTACATTTATGTAATCATTTTCATAGAGTAACAAATGTTAATTAAATGTTCAACTTTTGGTTAACGTTAGTTAACATTTGGTTAACAAAAGTATATGTTAAGATTTAATGAAATATCTTGTTGGCTTGTTTGAATCAAAAGATTAAGTGTTTCGTGAGAATCTTATGAGTTTGTAAAATTTTATAGTTAACTAGCGTCTATCTGTGGTTTTTTAGTTGTTATTATACATACATATTTAAAGCTTCCCTCAATAATCAAGCTAACTTGAAGTAATAGAATGTGTAGCTTTTCTCGATAAATTTACTATCCACACAAAAATATACAAAAATACTTATTTAGAAAACGTATAAAAATTTGAACGCAGCGGGACTCGAACCCGCGCCTCCTGGAAACCGACCAAGCGCTCTGACCACTAAGCCATGCGTTCTCGCCAAGCTACGTCGAAATTTTTATACGCTTGTTACAACTTATTTATGTTGTTAGCATCTCTGTAGGGAGATTTTTACAAATTTTCGCTACCCAAAGATAATTACTAAGAATTATCGTTTGGCAAGAGAGAAACTATTTTTTAAAAAATATTTTTAAACATTTTTAAAGTGTTATTCCACACTTAGGAAAGAAAAATACTTATTTAGAAAACATATTTTTTGAATTATACAAAAATATTTTTTGAATTCGTATCAGTAGTTCCTGATATTAGTGCGCCTTAACAAGGCATACAAAAGGATGCATCTACTACATTGACGCCGAAGAAGACGCTATCGGCAGGTTCATTCGCCGGGTAAATGAAGGTTCCGTGACTGATATAGTGGAACACAACATTAAAATGGCTATTTCCTATAGAGATGAGGAGGCAATAGATATATTACGAAAACAACTAACTGTGCCGCAATCAACATAATCAACGGCCAAAAACTCGGATTTGACAAAAGGAACTCGGATTTGGCAAAAGCAGACCATTCAAGATATTAACGTCCACTTCACATTTTAAAAAGAAAAAATAACATTTTTTATAATCAATTAAGAACAAAAAAGGCACGGACAACAAAAGTCTGTGGCGCATAACAATTCAACTATTAAAAATATTAGTAAAGATAATATTGTTTATTCATAATAATAATAATAATTTAAAAATCATTTTCACTCTTTTAGGATTATGCAGGCGGTCTGTATGCCAGCGGCGATACCCTTGTAGGCTTTGTTCGTTCATCGGCTACGGTAATTGTACGAGAACACATCTTGGATTTTATGTTAACATGGAGTACTACCTTACTTGGATTACGAGGCATACTGGTCTTAAATTAAATTTAATATTTTAACCTTAACATTTTTGTTTAACAATATTAATAAATATAATGTTTGTATTAACTATTTACTATTAAATAAAGAAATATATATTATGGGATTTTCTCATTTTTTTCTTTAATTACATAATTTTTTTAAGGGCCCGTACCTCAACGCCTCAAAAATACAAGCAATTAAGCAACTTTTTTCTACAATTCTTTGGAGTACTTAGCAAAGAAATTAAAAAAAATATATTTCTGTACACCTACGATTCTGTAATTTGGCAAAAAATTGAGAATTTGCAGCACATAGTAGTCAGAGAGAACGTAGCGCCAAACGCTACAGTCTCTACATACCTCTTTCGCCTCGTCCACTGTCATCAATCTCTTCATACGTGCCCTTCGGGGAGTCCTCATGTTTTTTTCGTGACTTTCCTCCAGTATCTTTGATACTGTGTTTTCGAAGGTCAACCAAGGTCTGCCTCTACCTCTCTTACCACTCTTACCAGCAGCACAAAGTAAAGCAAAAAATTGGAAATTTATAAGTGCATCATAAGACAAGTTGATTATTAATTATGACAGACTTATACGAATACTTATTTAGAAAAATACTTATTTATTAATTACGTTTTCTAAATTCCTAGATCGCCTATTGACGTTAGTATTGTTATCAAAAGATATTTTTGCGTCTTTTTAAAGTTTTTAACATTTTCAAAGTGTTATTCTCCACTTAGGTAAGTGCGGCTGTGGCTTAGCCCATAGCTCATATACACAAGACACTTCTTTCCCAATATTTTTTGCCCAAAGTCGAGAGCAAATCTTACATTGGTTTTCACTTCTAGCATGGGAGGGCAGGATTATATGTATGTGGGTGGGGAAACTTTCACCAACAGTATACAGATTCAATACAACAAAGTACACGACCAATATAAATGGGACCGTGCGTTACTTAACGATGTGGCTTTGATAAGGCTTTCATACACCTCTAAAGTTTTCATCGAAAGTACGACCAATTAAGCTGACCATATCATGGGTCCTCGAGTTCTAGAGAATTCTTTGTAGGACGAGGTAATTATGGGGTGAAAATTTGTTATCAACTATTGGTGTTGCCTTCTGATATATTGGGGTTTCTCAATTTATTAAGAACTTAATGTTGCACTTTGTCTTGATACTCCCTATAATGGGGATTGAACCGGAAAACGTCATTCTTACAGTCAGACGGTGTGCCGTTGCACCCCGACGGCCTTTAATATCATGACTGAATTTTTTAAAATTGTTTTTTAGCGTCACCCTGTATTTTCTATATAGTAGAATAGTTAGAGGGACCCTGGAAACCTTACTGTCACCAAAATAGGAAATATTTAATTTTGTCGAGTAGGAATCGAATGCATGACCTGTCGCTCTTATAGTAACACGCTTGTGCCCTTGCCTACGACTGGCCTCAAGATTAAATATGATAAGATAGTCAATTTTAAATAATATAAGAATACATATTATTTAACAAAATATAAGGTGAAATATTGTATTTTCCACTGCGCTGACAGATAACACATGTAAACTTGATTACACATCTCGTCTTTATTACACTTCTTGACGTGTAAATATACTTTATAAGAATTTTTAGACAGTGGATTTTAAAGTTTATTTATCTATTGTTAAAATTTATTCTCCAAACATAAATAATATAAGAACTTATTAAAATAGTAAAGTATATAAGTTTTTAAAGTAGGTTTTATCCAATATCCCGGCTACAAAGAGTTTTATGCCTCATGCCGGGGTCGCTGTGTTCGTTAGGGAGGACTTAAGGTTCCGTCGTCTTATCAATTTTAAAGGTCTGTGTTGACTCGGACGATCGTGTCCGAGTCTACGCTTGCCTATACTAAGTCCCACAGTGGTAATGAAGAAACGGAGTAGATGCAATCGGCTATCGACGATAAGCTCTCACAGACCCCCGCTAAGTTCAGCCAAAAAGCTGTTAGGCGAGCTCTTTTCTTTTTTACACCCCCAAGCGGAGCGGGCCAGATGGCATCTCTCCTGTAGTGCTCAGTTTATGTGCTCCTGAGCGGACACCAGCGCTAACGCGTTTGTTTTGGCACTCTTATTGTCAGCGTAGTCTCGTCAAAGAGCGCTCTTATCCACTCGACCCCGAAACAAGGCAATGGTTCCGGTTCATCTAACTTCAGGCCTATTGTTTTTACCTTTTTAGTGTTTATGGAGGATTACTGATTGATTAATCACGGTCAATATGGCTTCTGCCAACTTGTGATCGTGTCACTCAACCTCAACCGGTCACTTCACCCTCAACCGGTGATCTACTGGTTTACCTGACCCAGCGCTGGACTGCGGCTATCGAAAGTAAGGAAGAGACCTTTAATCAAGTGCGGCATGGGGCGCTCCTTGCTAAGCCTGCATCTTATGGGCTTCCCGAGAATCGCCAGCTTTCTCATCGAGCGCAGCATCAAGGTCGATATCGACGATTTTTGCTCAGAACACATGTCCATGAGTGTTGGCGTCCCCCAAAGCTGCATGCTATTCTGTATCTTTTGCATATTAATGACATGTAAGAAGTTTCTTACGTTCATTGCTATGCTATGGACGAAGGCGATCACTTACGATGACGTGACCTGTACGCTCGTTTGCCTTGTCGTTTTCCATAAAAAAAGGTTTAATACTATATGCTATTTTGATGATGTTTTAATTATTTGGAAACTGGTGCTTCCCGTGCTCTATTATTTTAATTTGGTCCAGTTCTAACAATGTCATCCTTGAGAATAACAAGGTCTTAAATATAAATTAAGTATAAGCGCGGCAAATTGACGAATAACTCAATATCACGCCAATCATTTTTGATTATCCTTTTTTTATTAGAAATGACATACTTTAAGGGTAGAGTCATTAAAATTTGGTTAAGTCCTGATAATGGAATCCACAAAAAGTAACCGAACTCTTCAATTTTTAGGGGCGAAAACGATGAGGCCAGTCGTGGCGCAGGGGCACAAATTGAGACTGTAAAACAGACTGGATGTGGGTTCGATCCCCAGTCGAGGAGATGAAATATTTATTTAAATTTATATTTCCACTTCTTCGCTCTGGTGTCGAGGTGAAGCGTGGCGTTGAATTCTGCCACTCAATACGCAATGCCTCCAGAACTCAGTAGAAAGTGGGAAATGGAGTGTGTTAGCACTAGGTTCCCTCTGCCTACCCTGCTGTGTGCAGGATGCAGCGTGAAGCTGACTGAAAGAACGATATTCGGACGGATCTTTTAGGCTATCCGGATATTTGGGTCACCTACCGTAACGTCATTATGATCAAGTCATAGTCGAACATGATGGTTATCAACTTGAGAACTTTAAAATGGAACAAAATAATAATTAAGATTGAAGTTTAACTTGAGACAACACCTACTTAACATTCTAACATTCTTTAAAGAGAGGTCTACCCATCACTTAAAATCGTAAAAATATAAAATAATTTGTACCAAAAAAAAATTGAGTTCAAACAGGGTCTCTGTAAATTAAAAAATAAATAAACTAAACATAAAGAAATACGTATTTATTTAAACAAAAGTCATTAAACAAGTATTTTTTAATTTTGAAAAAGAAGAAGAAACTAGTCGTGGCGCAGAGGCAAAATGTGACTGTGAACGCGATTGATTGTGGATTCGATCCCCACTCGAGGAAGTGAAATATTTACTGAAATATATATTTCCATTTCTTCGATTTGGTGACGAAGCAAAACGTGCCGTTTTGCCACTCGACACGCAATGCCTCCAGAATTCATTACGCCATCTTTTAAACATTTTACGATTGTTTGTAGAATGTCAAATATGTATAACATAAATGTAAACAAATAAGTCATTATATATTTATGGCGTTTCTCAAATTCTTAGATTGCCCACTAAAGTATTATTATCAAAAGGCATTTTCCTAATAGATATATAAAAAAGAAAAAATATTCATTGGTCATACATTTCTTATTAATAGTTAATAGAGTGGACGACAAAATGTTTGCGTTGCTTTTCTTTTATTTATTCATTTTTGTTTTGGGGGATGGTGACTGTAAGTTTTTTTTTATTTGCACATTTTTGTAGTTTACTTCTTTTTGCTTTACGCTATATCCTACGTTTAGTAGAGTAAGTAGAGGGAACCTAATAGTTACGTGCTAAAAAAGTTATTTTTTTGAAGCCAGTCGTGGCGCAGGAGCACAAAGTGTGACTGTAAACGCGACTGGTTGTGGGTTCGATTCCACTTGAGGAAGTTACATATTTATTTCAATTTATACTTTTATTTCTTCGCTCTGGTGTCATTCAGCGCGGCGTTGAGTTCCGCCACTGAGCACTCAATGCCCCCAAAATCCGGCGAAAAGTGAGGAACGGAATGTGTTAACACTAGATTCCTTCTGCCTTTCCTGCTGCGTGCGGGATTTAGCGTGAGGCTGATTTTTTTATTTTAATAATAGTTTTCCCTTAATATTACGCATATTTTTTTAGAAAATGGTTTTATGAATTACGGAAAACGCAGGAACAGATAAAACTACTTGATTTGTCATGTAGGTAGCTCTTAAAATCAACAGGTGGTGGTGGTGTGAAAGGGTGAATGAGCAGTCACAGAGGACTTCTCTAAAGTTCTTTGAAAACGAGAAATAATTGGATTTTTCATTTTAAGTCTTAAAAGACTTAAAATGAGAAATCCCATCTTTTTTGGACTATAGTCCACGCACGCTTAATTTTTACTTTTTACTTCTAGCATACTCTATACAATCACGTATTTTGTATGGAGAAGACGTCAGAATAGAAGATCATCCATACTACGCTGGTCTCCTAGGCTGCGGTGCAGCTATTATATCTGACGTTTGGATCTTAACAGCAGCTCACTGTGTTTCTGATATCAAGTAAGTATTAATTATATATTTACTTTAAATTTTATTTAAAAGTTTTTAGCGTCACACTATATACACCCGCATACAGGCGCAGGGAATCTAGTGTTAAGACACTTAATTTTCTGCCGAATATTTCGAGACATTACATGTTGAGTAGTGGAATTTAACGCCGGACTTTTGCCTTAGTGCCAAAGCGAAGAAATGAAATTATTAAAAAACAGTAATTCATTCTATCGAGTGAGCATCGAACCCACAATCGTCGCATCAGTCACACCCTTGTGTCCCTGCGCGACGATGACCTTAATGTCAATATTTCCCTCTGAATATTCTTTCAGAGATATCACGTCTGACTGTAAATCCGACGGTTGTTGGTTCGACTCCCATTCAGTGGAAGAAATATTTTCATATTCTTACTTTGATGAAGACAAAGCGCGGACGTTGAGTACCTCCACACAGCACGTAAAGTCAAGTGCTACGTAAAGAAGTGTATAAGCACTAGGTTCTTTCTACCTATCGTTCGATATAAAAAAATATAGCGTGAAATAAAAAAATATTGTTTGTTTCAGCCTTGGAGTGCAGAATTATCTATTTGTGGGTGGGGAATCTTTCGGTAACAGTATGGCATTTCCATATAAGAAAATAATAATACATGAGGATTATAAATTACATTTAGGGTTGCCTCTTAATGATGTGGCTTTAATACAGCTCTCTATACCCTTGAAGTTTTCGGAAAAAATCGGCCAAATAAAGCTTCCAAGTGATAACTCGACGAACTTTAATAAAAATATTCTGTTTGTAGGAAGAGGTAAAGACGAGGTAAGATATAATATTAAAACTATTTGTCTTTCTTTGTAAAATTTTTTTTTGTTTTCTATGTTAATAAATATATTTTTTAAATATTCAATATGACTTCTGGAGAGTATTCTTTCATCTACTTCAATTATTCTGCAATTGAGACTAAGTAGTCTGGACAGGTCACTCAGTAAACTAACGTAGTATAAATAGCTGCTAGTAAAAAAAAAATCTTTAAAAACCATACCAATTTTCACTGTAGAATATTATTTATTAAGCCTTATCCTTTGTTTAGTATAGTAAATTTTATTCATTGAATATTATTTTAAAATTTCCTTCCATTTTTAGAATAAGGCAAGGCGAAAGAAATCCTATACAGTGCATTGCTTTTGTAGTCTTGTAAAATGTGTAAAGAGCCCACAATAACATTTATATTGTTTTAAATTAATAAAAATATATTTTTGCTTGTGTTCAGACAGGAAAAATGTCTAAAAAACTTCAAAAAGTGGATCTTGTTAGGTTATCACCTTCACAATGTATTGACCTAGTACCAAGTGAAACGCTGGACTTTTTTGGGAGACAAACTGTCAAGTATCTTGAGGAAACTAATATATGTGCCAAACGAGAGACTAATATGCCTACTATTTGCCAAGTAAGTTTAAAATATTACATATATGTTTCGACATATAAATCCTCATTTGAAAGTAATGGAAAACTACTAATAGAAAAACATCAAATAACACTAAAAAGATAAATATATTCCCGTCGTGGAGCAGAGGCGTTGCGCCTGACTATAAACGGGACGATATGGGTTCGATTTCCACTCAGGCTAATGGTATGTACATATACATAGCTTCATGTGTTATTCCTTGCACAGTAGCCAGAGAGAACCGGGCGCCAAGCGTTACAGTCAGCACACCTCCTCCACTGTCATTAACCTCTTCAAACATGGGCATGTTCGGGGGTCCTCATATTTGTCACGTGACCTTTCTCCAGTATCATAGACATCAACTGTGTTTTCGAAGGTTAACCGAGGTCCCCTGACCAGTGTGTGGAAGGAGGGGAGGCTGGTCCTGCTCAGAAAGGAGGGGCGCCCCGCGGTCTCGCCATCCGCTTATCGGCCCATAGTGCTGCTCGACGAGGCGGGCAAACTTTTTGAGCGCATTATCGCAGATCGCCTCGTCGGCCACTTATGCAGGGAGGGGCCGAACCTGAACGACAACCAATTTGGTTTTCGTCGGGGGCGCTCCACTATAGACGCCATCATGCGCGTGAGGGCCCTGGCGGAGGAGACTCGGAGTCGGAGTACTCGAGGACTGGCTCGGGAGAAGGCACGGCTCCCTGTCGTTTAGGGTGACGCAGGTGCTGTCGGGGCACGGCTGCTTCGGCAAGTACCTGTGCCGCATAGACAGAGAGCCGGACGCTCGGTGCCACCACTGCGTCCATTGCGGGGAGGACACGGCGCAACACACGCTCGCCGAGTGTGTAGCTTGGGAGGAGCAGCGCCGTGTCCTCACAAATGAACTAGGGAGCGATCTGTCGCTGCCTGCTGTAGTGCGGAGGATGGTTGGTAGCGCAGAATCTTGGGACGCGGTAGCGTCCTTCTGCGAGGACGTGATGTCACAGAAGGAAACTGCGGAAAGAGAGAGGGAGATCTTTGCTCCCTTCTCCGGCCGCAGAAGGCGCACAGGACGCAGGAGAAGGGCGGACAACGCCCTTTTCCGGCCCCCATGAATGGGTCCAGGGGCGAGGGACTTGGGGAAGTCCTCGCCCCCTGTTCGATAGACCCGTGTCGCAGGCGCGCGCCTCTGAGACGATGCACGGGTTAGCACACCTCATTAACCCGCGCAGGAGACGAGGCCCGGATAGACCCGGCCAGCACTAGTGAGAGGCTGTGGATGAATTTGGACTCCCGCGGCCCCGCGCTCACGTGCGAGGAGACACCGGTGGTTTCAGTCGGTAAGAGTCCGGCATGCCCCTCCGTCTTTCCCTAGACGGAGGTAGTCCATGAGGATTTCCCCCCATAAAAAAAAAAGGTCCCCTGACCATCTTACTATTAGTTTTCTTCCACTAATATTATTTGCCATTCTTTTATCACTCATCCGCTTGAGGTGCTCATATCACTTGAGCAAATTCTTCTTAATTCTCAAAGCAACATCCTCGCTAGTATCTTTATATTGCGAATTCCATTAGCTAGACTATTATTTCTCCGTCCTGATGACAAAGTACGTGGTTAACTACAACAACTCAACATGTTAAATCTGGAGAATTTAGGCTGAATATTGGGAACAAAGTATCTTAGCATTTGTTTCCCTCTTTATAAAACTATTATAAATAATGAACTATTACAATAAAGTATTATAAGTAATAATAGTTTTATACTGTACAAGATAATAGATCAAAATAGTCTATATCCACGCATATGAGACTAATCGCCTCTAAAACGCACTATGCCATTATTATCTGCATTTGGCCAATATTATATACGGCCGTAGGCTTTAACACATGTTGATTGATTTCTTAATTAATGGCGTTTCGAGCGTGCCAGTTGAGCACAATTCATTTCGCCAATGTCACGTTGTATGGAAAACACACGAAGGAAATTGACCGGTAAAAAAAAAAGATAACTATACACAACTATAGAATACATGTAAAAAAAAGAGATCCAGTTAAAGTACAGCCTTCACCTAAAACAAAACAAATACATATTTTTAGTATATACACAGCATATTAGGTTAGTAATAAAT
>JAATLQ010031933.1:0-12555 GCA_013421005.1 Heliconius erato x Heliconius himera
CGCCCACCACGCGTCCCCCCGCGCCCCGCAACCTTTTGCTTATAAAAATGGATCCGCCGCACCCGCCTGGCTTCTTTCCCCCGGGCATGGAAGGAAGGCCTGTGGATCATGTTGGCCAAGGTTGGGAAGAGCCCGCAGCCTGAGGGATACCGATCTGTAACCCTCCTTAGCGCGGTCGCCAAGCTGTTCGAGAAGTTATTCCTCTCACTTGCACACACCCGCGAAGCGAACAGTTTGGCAAGCGGGTATACCACTCTGGTTATACTACGCCGCAACAGCGATCAACCGAAAGGAGAGTGCAATAGTAGTCTTCTTCGACGTAGCGCGCGTATTCGACCGCGTCTGACACCCGGGCCTACTTCATTAAGTGCTCAGAGCCGGCACCCCCCAGCACGTCGCGCATGTCTTTGCCTCCCTGCCTCAGTGACAGGACATTTTGCGTGAGAGTTGAGAGTTCGAGGTTTAGCAGCGACTCGATCGCTGTCGTTGTTCCCCAGGGCAGCATTTTATCACCTGCTCTCTACGCACTCACTATACACTGATGACATCACAACGCCCTAGCGAGTATCACTCAACGAGAAATCCTGCAGGTGGTCCAGAACCTCATCCTCCGTCGAGTGACGCAGGCGCCATATTAAGTGAGGAACACCACGCATCATCGCAACATAAAAATAGAAAGCCTGGAGGTACACATTGGTCGTCTCGCGTCCAACGCATTCCGCTGCGCCAATGTATCACCTGCACCTAAGGAGCAGCACTCCGTGGCATACCCGGCCGCCCGAGGTCAGACGTAAGACTACTTCCGAGGGAATTTCTATTCTCCTCCAAATCCGACTCATGAGCCGTGCATTGAACCTTGGTCGTTTAAGATGGGCCTCCCTCAGGAAACCAAGGGTCTCTCCTGACTGAGTTGACCGCTTAGATGGCATTTGATAATCCTTCCAATTTCATACTGTGTCAACGCCCAGATGTTGTTTGGAGCGATTACGGAGATGGACGAGAGAATGCTTCCATTCTGCGCCTGGCTCTATAGCAAAGTTAATTTAGAAGCGATTGCACGTATTTTGGAGTTATCCAATAATTATAATGTATTTCAACGCGACATAATTGGTTACATCTTTCGTTTAAGTATTTTTGGGTGAGAGAATAGTAGGTAGTCTGTTGTTTATAATTTCATTCGTTAAAGTTTTCTGTTGTTTGTGTCATTTGTTTAAGTGTGTTTTTTTAAACAATTGGAACATCCTTATTGGAACTACGAACATGAACAATTCAGTAGTTAAAGCGGGCGAAGCCGCGAGCGGGTCGCTAGTTACTAATAAAATTTAAATAAATCTAATATATTCATATATTTGTTATATATTCATAAATGTAGTTATATATAAATGACTTTAATGTTATAAATTAAAAGCTATAAATTTATTCTTACTTCCTGTATCATTAATCGGCTTCTCCAATACAAAACACTGTGATGCAGTTAAAAAATTAAGTGCCGAAGCGAAGAGTTGTGAGGCTGCTCCTGTGGTTGTGGAGCAACCAGTGGTGCCAGTGCTAATGAAATAAATATAAATTAAAATTAAATAATTGTCAAATGTAAAATAATTGTCCGAATGAGATCCGACAATTATTCAACACTAGCTGCATCCGTGCGGCGACGCCCGCTTGAAATATACTAATATAATGTTTATTTCAGTGTATTTAAGAAAAAACTGGCCAAGCGCGAGTTGTACTTGCCCACTGAGGCTATCATATTCAGTATTGTAAATGGGAAATACTGTAAAGGTCTTGATGATGCGGCGAATAAAGTTAACAAACTTAAGTTTTTGCTTTGTACTTAATTTCATACAATATAAGAGCATATATATATGCTATATAAGTAATGATTTTTACTCTGAAATATCTATAATTTTTAACCTTTTGGATTTTGTCTTTTATTTGTATTGTAAGATCTTACTTCGTTATAAATTTCATAAATGTCGGCCTACGGGAAGTATACTATAGATTTTGATTGTGCGGTGAATTTCATACAAAATGAAGTACCAACGATACATAAATGTTCATATATTTTGACTGCGTTGTATTAGAAGCTTAATTTCTGTGCTCCAAGGAGCTGTATCATAATATAATAAGGAGCTGTATAATCTGAATATCTGATATTAATTTCAGATTGATACCTCAACGCAATCTCAAATAAAATGGTCCTGAACAGACGGAGAGACGGACAACAAAGTGATCCTATAAGGGTTCCGTATTTTTTCCTTTTGAGGTAAAACAGATATATTATTAGTTTGGTTATGCATATATTAAATAAATCGAAATTTAAGTATTTTGGGAATTAATTTGATTAGCGTATTTAAAATAATTTTTGTTTAATTACTTCACATACATTCACGTAATTGTAGTTTTTTTCATAAATTCCGATTCCGCATAAATCCTGGTTAAAACGTAAATTATCCACAAATCTATCTATCTGTCATTGATAAATTGCAAGCAGTATGTGGCTTGAGAGGATGTTAATGATGATAAGAGAATTCTAAGTCTCGGTCTTTTTATATTCATATACAATCTCGAGTTTGTTTTATAATTATACAATAATAATATACAAACAATATCAAACAATCAGACATTCAAAACTAAAGACTTAGCCAATTACCATCGGTTATGAAAATTCTTGAGATTAGCGTGAATAAACGCACAGACAGACAAACCGACAATAGATTTTCTCATTTATCTATAACATGTATAGATAACACAAACTTAAATATACTTACAATTGACACATTTGGATGTACCTAGAGTTTCTGCTGGCACGATGAGAATGCCTGTAAAACGTTTCTTTTTCATTTTATACGATGTCCAAAATCAAATAAAACATTAAGTAAATAGAAACAAAACGTGAGTTGAATGTTTATTCATATGTTACGTGAAATAGAAAAAAAAATTAAGACAAAAGAAATATAAATAATAACATGTATAATTTATATTTCTTTTGTCTTCACATGTTTTTATATTTAATGAAGATAATTAGCACAAGTTTTACGTGCGTAATTAATATCTTTAATCGAAATAAAATCCTTACAATACATGCTAAGTAGCGGAACTACATGCTGCAATCTATATTATTATAACCAGACCGAAGTACTATATCAGCTTAGAACCAAAGTATTATACCAGCTTCATGCTGTATGTGCGGTGGGCAGAAGGACCCTAGTGTTAAGAAACTCCCTTCCGCACTGCGTGTTGAGTGGCAACGCCAACGCCGCGCTTAACCTTGACACCAGAGCGAAGAAATGGCAATATAAATCTAAGTAAATATTTCATTTCCTCGAGTGGGGATCGAACCCACAACCAGTCGGTTTTACAGTCAGCCGCAGTGCCGCTGCGCCACGACTGGCCTCAAGTATTATGAAAACATTTTTATATTTTTTTCAATGTTAGTCTGATAACACTTTCAGTCTAACTTACTTCGACTAACAAATTAATACACTTTTTTAATCTCAATAACACAAAGCAACATACAAAGCTACAAAAATGACATTATCCACACTTAAGACTGCTTCTCACTTTGAGCACCTTTTTGTTAATTCATTGCCAAATACCACTTTAATACGCGGTTACCAATATCTCATTAGTTATTTGTGACGTTTCATTATTGTAGTGCGAGAACTTGAAATTATATATCACTATACACTATATTTGTATAGTAAATTCGACGCTGTGATTAAGATATAGGGCTTGTCTTTCTTTATAATTGACAATTTTCCATCCATTGCAAGTAGTACGCCATCGACCTTCTATCGACTACATATATAATTCATAATTTTATGATTTTATTTTGAGATGAAATTTTTTAACAATATTTAATATATTAAGAATATGGAAAAACAAGAAGCACTACACTGCAAACATTCATAACCATTTTTGGAGTTCCGTACCTCAAAGGGAAAAATATTTTTTTTTCTTTGAA
The DNA here is from genome assembly GCA_013421005.1 of Heliconius erato x Heliconius himera. NCBI lineage: Eukaryota > Metazoa > Arthropoda > Insecta > Lepidoptera > Nymphalidae > Heliconius > Heliconius erato x Heliconius himera. The sequence continues at coordinate 3,965 of JAATLQ010031933.1, forward strand.
CAATCAACACAATCAAAAGATACGAAGATAACACATCGATAACACGATAGACATCGTTCTGCTGTATTTTATATGAAATTCCGCGTAATCAAAACCTATAAGGCACTTTTCGTGACTCTACAGTTATAAAATTTGGTATAAAGTGAGAACTAACAATAAGAGTAAAGGAAAAAATCTAGAAAAAAAAGAAAATTTATAGGAAAGTTTTTAGGGCATTTCGTAGATAAAAAATATTACAAACTTATAACTGTAGTTTTATTATTTACATTACATACAAAGTGGATACGCCTGCAAACTTAAGTTATCAACGTACTCTTAACTCAAAATATAAGATAAGATATAAAAGTGTTTATAGCACACTTGATAGGTTTAGTTACATCATGTTTTAGGACATAAGTTTAAGTAGTCCTTAATTCAACACATACATAAAGACCGATTTGATTTTCAAAGAAATATTAATTAAATACATAGATTCTTCCGTTCGTTCGTTCGTTTGAAATAAATCTATATAAAAATGCCTAAAACATAACCTTTCTACGTGTACACTGTAAGAACTACATTACATACATTACATTAAGCCTGTTATCCTGAGCTTAATATTAAGTTAAAAAAAAAAGTATATCTCTGAGCTCAGTGTGCCTGCTGGAAAAGGCCTCCTCAAACATTTTCCAATGTTTTCTATCCCTAGCAACCCTTCCCCTTCCCTGCTGTTATTTTATCTCATCCTCCCATCTTCTGTGCTGCCTTCCCCTTCTCCTTTTAACGTCTCTCGGATACCAATCCATTTTATATATATCTAACGGTAATAACTACATATTTACCTTCATAAATATAAATAAGCTCCTATGAAACTGCGCAGGATCCTTAATTATTCATACACAAGCGAGTTATAATTGAAAAGAAGTACATGGAATCCTTATAATAGAATGAGAGCGACATCGGATAAGAGTTTTATCAAACTTGGATAATTTTCTGTACATCTCCAAACGTTAGGCGCAAATTTTAAATGTAATTCTAAATTAAACATGTCTTTTTTTTACATAATATTCTTGATTACATTGTAAGCCAAGTGGCAATTTCCTAAATAAATATACTTTTATGTGCGTATCCTTCCCATTTATAATTGTATATGATAAACAAAAGTTTTATTCATTTTAAACTTAGCTACAAGATTAACAAAAGAATTTAAATTTTTGCTTTTTTTGTTCTAATAAAAATTTAGTAATGATCATGCTGAAATATTATAAAAAAAATAATTACAATAATATATGTAAATGTCAATGATTGTAAAAATCGTTAAGAATTATCATAATAGTAATTTAAGGTGACCAAAAATATCTCGAGTGAGAAGTCAATGTCAGTCAGCCTTTAATTATTCTTAAAGATTATGTTTATTTTGGTCACAAGCATAGGTTCAAACGCCGCGGAGGGCGTCTTTTCTGCCGATTTTGTCCTCGCAAATAGCGACGTAGTACTTTCTCAAAATTATGGAAAATTATTGAATGTATAAATTATGTAATCAATAGTATGGCAAATGCAGCAAAATAAAATAATTATAGGTGGTGTATGCCGGTGAAGCCACGAGTGGGTCGCTAGTTTTAAATAAGTGTAGGAAAAACGAAGCGTTTAGCGTGATTGTCACACATGTAAAGAATACATTTTTTTTTTAATTCAGACATTAATTCTGCAGAGCAGAGTACCTATACGGAGAGAACCTTGTGCCATGACACTCCTTTCTTTACTTCGTCCCGCATTCGAGACATTGCGTGTTAAGTGAAGAAACTTAAGACCAATAAAAATAATGTACTGCTCGGAATGGAATAGAACCCATAAATCGAGCTTACAAGCAGACGCTGTCCTCAATTTATAACGCATCATTATTTAATAGGTTTATTTGTTTAGCAATAATTAAATGTCACATTATAATTGGGTCCATATTTTTATTTAAAGCTAATAAACATTTATAACACGGTTTATAACATCAGTATAGATAACCGAACTGGCATAACCAACCATATATCGGCATAATACTGAAATAATATTATGCCGATGCCGCGCAGGGCCGATACTTACACCACACCAAGAAATTAAAAAAAGTAACTAATGAACTACTCGAATAAGCGAAGAACTAAAGAAAAATATAAATTAATAACAAACAGTAAGTAACCACATAAAAATAAACGGTAGATCTAAAATGTATGAAAGTGTACAAAACTTTTAGGCTAGATCATTTTGAATGAGTAATATCTCCTTAAGTATTTATTAGAATGTACAGTAAAATATAATTTTAATTCAGGTGAAGTGCCTAGGTGATTATTATATTTATTTTTATAAATATAAATACCAATTTATAGAAAATACATTAACAATAATCTGATAAATTTAAATTTAAATTAAAAACTTCAAAGATAAACAAATACTATCACAAACTTTTTAATAGATTTTTTAAAGGACAATATTTTTATAAAACATTATTTTTATGTGTCTCTCAATGTTGAGTCAGCTACACGCCATGTAAGATTTCAGAAAATCCATTTTGGGCACCATTTTGATAAAACAACAAAATTCCTTGTTGCTTAGCAACGGTTGACTAACAACGGTTGTTATTAACATGAAAGAATAAATTGCATGTCAAATTGAAATATATATGAAATATATAAGTATATGTCGAGAAAATTTCAAATATGAGAAAAAAAAGGAATCTATGTCCATCCCAAGACCCTCAAATATCTCTATATGAAATTTTATCATAATCAGATCAGCAATTTGATCCTGATTGTGTCACAGACAGACAGACAAAGTTACTTTCGAATTTATAATATAGGTATGGATAAAGACTAGTAAACTGGTTGTCTGTCGGTTTACGGACAATAATTTCACGTGATAAAGTCATAAAACATTGATAAAAATTTACTTGACTTGATATTTATTTGACTTGAAAAATTTCATATCACATAACAACAACATTTTGTAAAAAACAAAGAAGATGTTAGTTGATTTATTTTTATTTAGATAGAAAACTTGACTACAATCCTGAGATTGGTACGGAAGCCTCCCTGGGCGTGTTAGTATAGTATAAATTATACTATACATACTATACTAACTTCACGCTTTATCCTTAGCGGGGTAGTCAGAGAGAACGGAGCGCCAAACGCTACGGTCTCTACATACCTCTTCCGCCTCGTCCACTGTCATCAACCTCTTCATACATGCCCTCCGGGGGGTCCTCTAGTTTTTACGTGACCTTCCTCCAGTATCTTTGATACTGTGTTTTCAACGGTCAACCGAAGTCTCCCCCTACCTCTCTTACCGCTCAAATTCATTCATCTTTTCTTCCATCTCTCCTCTTACATTCCACGCAGATATTTGTAGCTCCGTCCTCCACCTCCCGCCGTTTCGGACATGGCGTGTTGGGTGGCGGTCCCCAACGCCGCATTCGTCGCCACTTAACACACCAGCGGGGACGCACTGGTGCGCGTCGCCTGGGGGGGGGGGGACGCCCTATCAGTGCGCTCTCTCGAGTTGCACGTGGCGGATGGAACGTTGCAGCCCTCGTAAGGGCTAGCAGGGGTCGCTGCGAGCAAGCCTTCCATCTTGGACCAAGGAGGTTTATAAATTATTTTTTTTTGCATTGGTGCCAGAGCGAAGAAATGAAAATATTGAAAATAATCAATTCATTCTCCTGAATTTGGATCGAATCCACAACCATCACTTTACTATCATACCCCTGCGCCACGTCTGCTTCAATTCGGATGGATGATATAGTGCACCTACGACATATGTTGTGTACACGTGTCTGAGTGTACCGTGTGTGGTGTCGCAGCCTAATTGTTTCCATTTTCTTTCAATATTTTGAATTGAAAAAAATATATTTTTCTCGGAAATATTAATATAAAATAATAATTACTTGCAATATTTTTCATGTAGCCTTCGAAAATACCAATTGTTATTCGAAGGCAATTGTTATTCAATGGGTGTTTTTAAATATTAACAGTTATATTATATTATATTAGTAATCAGATAAAAAATCTTAAATATATGTTAAATAATTTTATTGTATTATTTTCTTTGTTTTTAAAGTTTTTCTTATTTAATCACGTGTTCTAAATAAATATTTTATCAATTCTTCAAATGTATGATGAAAGAGCTATACAAAAAATTGAATACTGGGATATTATAAAGTTGGTAAATTATTAAAACTAAACAAGCTGTAAACAATAACATGTTCACTACCATATTCACTAGAAGACGTGACTTCAGATTGTACGACATTCAAAAATATTATCTTCAAAATAAAGCAACACAATGCATAAAATAATAAAATGTATTTTTAAACATTTTTAAAGTGTTATTCCACACTTAGGAAAGAAAAATACTTAATTAGAAAACGTATAAAAATTTGAACGTAGCGGGACTCGAACCCGCGTCTCCTGGAAACCGACCAGGTGCTCTGACCACTAAGCCTTACGTTCTCATCAAGCTATGTCGAAATTTTTATACGCTTGTTACAACTTATTTATGTTGTTAGTATCTCTGTAGGGCGATTTTTACAAATTTCCGCTACCCAAAGATAATTACTTAGAATTATCGTTTGGCAAAAGAGAATACTATTTTTGAAATATTTTTAAAGTGTTATTTTACACTTAGGAAAGAAAAATACTTAATTAGAAAACGTATAAAAATTTAAACGTAGCGGGACTCGAACCTGCGTCTCCTGGAAACCGACCAGGAAACAGACCAATAAAATGTATTCGTTCAAAATCGTCACAAGTAGCGTAAGGTGGGTTTCATCAACCCGTTGAGAGCTTCAGCCCCATCCATATTAACTGGTGGCAGTTGACTGAAGTAGTGGCAGGCAACACTTCTGCACCTCCCTCTGCGGTAGCTGCGCAAGGGGAGGTACAGGCGTGCAATGTGTAATAATGATTTGCTATTAAAATATCGATCGATTATTATGGATCTGGGTGTACCACACCAAATCTTACGCTCGTAGGGTTAAGTATTTACTATAATTATGTTAAGTACAGCTTCAATCTAGATGATATGCTAAAGATGACTGTAGTGTTTGTATCTATTAAATAGATATGTAGCATTGTCTCATGTACACCAGTAGAGGGGGGGAGTATTGTCACTGACGCGGTACAGGTCGGATGTGCTCCCGCGCTGCTGCTGATCTGGTGTAGTGGTGAGCTAGTGATAGTGTTCTCAGTATAATTTAAGTGAGCGTAGTGTCTGTGGGTCCATACACTACAATGACTATTATATTTATGTTGATAAGGATGAATATCAAATTATAGAAAATAATTTAACTTAACTTAGCTTTACGCTTTATCACTAGCTGGGTAGTCAGAGAGAACAGAGCGCCAAACGCTACGGTCTAATTATAGAAAATACATTAACAATAACCCGACAAAAATTAAATTTAAACTAAATATAGTAAAATTGTTACTGTGGCTTAACCTTCAGACATAAACACATACCATCGAGGACTTTTTAACAGATTTTTTTAAAAGATATTTTTGTAAAATATTGTTCTTATATGTCTCATAATGTAGAGTCAGCGCACGCCATATAATTGTTCAGGAAGCTCACTGTAGGCGACCTTTTCATAAACCAACAACATTCCTTGTTGTTTAACAACGGTTGCTTAGTGACGGTTGTAATTAAGTAACGAGATGAATCGCGTATTGCTGCCGACAACATGGTTAACGGTATTTTAACTGCATTGATGAAACGGCGAAGTGTCAGCACAGCTGCACGTTTGATCGTATAGAATGCAGTGTTGATGTCGACGCTGTTGTATGGTAGCGAAACATATTATTATTAGGTATTACAGAAAAAAAATGAAAGAAAGATGAATGATGTGGAGATGCAATCTCAGTTTGGCTGATAGAATCTCCAATGAAGAGATATACAGAATGGCAGGTACTAACGAGGATGTAACGCTGAGAATATAGAAGATAGTGCTCAGCTGGTTTGAGCACGTTGAATGAATGTGTGATCAAAGAATGACAAAAAAGATATAAATCTTTTTGATATCTTAGGATGGAAAAATGAGCGATATAAGAGGTAGGGGAAGACTTCGGTTGACCTTCGAAAAAACAATATCAAAGATACTAGAGGAAGGTCACGTAAAAAACACGGGCCCCCCGAATGGCATGTATGAAGGCGAGGCGAAAGAGGTATGCAGAGACCGTGGCGTTTGACGCTCCGTTCTCTCTGACTACTCCGCTAGGGATACAGCGTTCATAAATTATTTGAAATATACAGTAACATAATTCAAATAGATACTTGCACATAAGTATAAGGTAGCAAAAAGTTTCATCGTAGACGTCTATCTAGACTTTACGACCATATCTGTATGGTTAATAGCAAATTTCATATAATTTAACAGCAACTAGCGTTGCTAAGCTAACTTTCCTATTAAATAATAAGATGGTGTATGATTTTTAATACAGTAAAGCATGTAATTTGACACTGAAGAGTCATAAAAAAAGTGTACTTGATTACACGACACTCTAAGGTTTAGTTGCTTCGTCAACCTAGCTTCTATATCAATGATTCCCAAATAGTGGTCCGTAGACCACAAGTGATCCTTAAACAAAATAAGGTTGAGAGTCCGTGTTCTATAACGTCATAAGTGTAGTATTTTTCTTTTTAGAAGACATTGGCCGTGTCTGATTTAAAATTTTGCAAAGTTTAATTAAAGATTTTTTTAAGCTTCCTTTTAGGGAATCTAATGTTAATTCACTCCGCTCTCCACTTTCCGCCACATCAACACATTCATTGTATGTCAAGTGGCGGAACTCAACGCCGCGCTTTGCCTCGACATCAGAGCGAAGAAATGGAAATATACATTTAAATAAATATTTCATATCCTCGAGTGGGGATCAAACCCACAACATACTTTGTAACCCTGCGCCACGGCTAGCCTCGAATTTAACTTGTAATTAATCTAATGAATTTAATTAAAAAATGTTAATTTATTGATTTTTTTTTAATTTTCAATTAACTTCATCTTTATATTACACTAGCGACCCACTCGCGGCTTCGCCCGCTTAAACTACTGAATTATTTATCTAATATACTGAATTGCATTCCTTAAACAAACGACACAAACAACAGAATACTTAAATGGTAAAAATCATAAACAACGTAATAGGTAGTCTACCTATTATTCTTTTATGTAAAAATATTTAAACGAAAGATTGATGAACGAAAGATTGATGATTGATAATTATTTAAAGACCTCCCAAATATGTGCAATTGTTTCTAAACCTACTTTACTAAAGAGCTAGCATTGAAGCATTCTCTAGTCCAGCTCCTTTCTTCTGGCGCTGGGGAAAGGCATCAAGGCCATCTGGCCGTGGTCTCGAGCGGCAACCATCAATATGGGTGCGCCCTTTGGCCCTAGGACTGTGTACCTGCCCTAGACCAGATACAGAAAGAGTTTTTGGTGGGAATGGAGGGATAATGCTGTGTGTAAGGGATAAATGAAACATGAGTCGATACAGCTGTGTATGGCCTGCATTATGTATTTATAATGACAATTAAAAACGGACAGACGGACAACAAAGTGATCCTATAAGGATTCTGTTTTTTTTTCTTTTGAGGTACAGAATCATCAAAATGAATAATTTTTTAGTTTAGTTATCCACGCTGTTGTGCACTAAATAATTGTAATTTTAAGTCTTTTGGAATTAATTTGATTGAGCTTGCAAGAATAGTCATATTTAAAAGAAAAATGTTTATTTATTTCATATTTGTCTAGGTAAACTGTAATTGCGCGCACACTGCAAACGTAATTTTTCCCACATAAATTCCGGGTTAAAATATAGATTACATATTAGTACTAATACAATAACAAAACTATCATACACAAATTGCAAGAACTACGTGGCTGCTTGAGAAAGTTTCAACTTATATTGGAGAATATTAAATATTGAAATCTTTGTCGAGTTTTTTCTGTCATCACACAAACAATAATTGAAAACTTAAGATTTTCACTTTCTGCGCAATTTATGCTTTGAGTACAGGAGTCACGCCACTATGACGCGATAACGTCATCAATTCTTATTATTCTACCCTGCAACTTATTTGTGAACGATGATATAAAAGGCGTTGTACATTCAGTGGATCAGCCTGACTGCCATCTGCTAAGGAAACAACTCAACATTACTACAACCGGAAGAAGACGAGTGGACCGAAGCAAGCTCACCCGAACCCAGAAGACCACACCAGGAAATTCTGCCCTTATTTGTGGACAAATAAGGAGGAATTCCGCCCACACTGGCCTGTGCGGAGGGGACTCCACCCCCCACTGGATCGCCCGGCCCCGAACCAAGATGGGCTGTCGGGTTGTGAGGGCAGTCACCGAGGACCACCGCCGCCCGCGCTCATAGGAATGAGCAGCCACCAGCCGCCGCGTGCAGGGACACAAGCGTCCCCTGCAGCGGCCGCAGACACCGCCGCACCCAGCGGCCCCCGTCCCCCGCGCTCCGCTGCGCTGTACGGAGTTCCCGTGCAGGCAATGGACCAGGGGACGACGTCGAGGGAGCCCCCTCTCTCCGCGGCGCAACCTGGCGCGCCGC
>JAATLQ010031934.1:0-12557 GCA_013421005.1 Heliconius erato x Heliconius himera
ATTCAATTTTTCAAATCACGAGACACTGACTTTTACCAATGTGGTGCTGGTGGAAGGGGGCAAGTGCCCCCCGTCCTGCGGCAAGGAATCCCGCCACTTCGACACCCTGACACGACACTGCACAGACACAACCCGACACGCGGGGCGACCAACACGCGCGACAGCTAGACGCGTACTGATCGCTCTACCATCGCTCACCCACCGCTTTTCCACCACAAAACACGGTAGACAAGGACGGCGAATGCGTGCTGTAGGTGTGTGCGAAAGAGAGAGCGACAGTAGCGGTTAGTGGGCGTGGTCACGGCAACCAGCCAGTAGGACCACGGGGTGGCGCCAACGCTCTTGTACGTTTTTTCCCGTGCGTGAACACTGGCGGTGTTTAGTTCTGTGGGACACGTGCGTCGGTAAATTTAAATTGGCTGTGTAGTAGCTGTGTAATTATAGAGTGGACCTTTGGTTCCTACTTCACTCTAGGTTCCCTCTTTTATGGTGTTTTGACGGGGCGTTGGACGTGCGACCGCCTTCTGAGATATGCTTGCTCGTTTTGTTTTTTTTTTTTGTTATTTTTGTAGAGTTTCGGTTTCGCTTGTGTTTGTTATATGCCCGTTTTGAAATATGTAGATATATGTATATTCAGGTCCTTTAGGTTTTATAGTTTTATACCTTTTTTTTTATATTTGTGTAATTTATTTTGTAATATTGTAATGCATATTTAATATCTATATTAAAAAAATCCGAAATAACTATGATATTTTTAGCTTTGTAGAGGGAAACCTGGGAGCTTAGTGTTAAGACACTCCGTTCCCATCAAGACACTTCCGTTCCACAATTGCCGCCGAATTCTCGAGGCATTGCGCGTTAGGTAGCAGAACTCAATTTATAAAGCTTTGCTTCGGAACCAGAGGAAGGATATGAAGATATTACTTATTTAATTTCCTCGAGTGGGAAGCGAACCCACAACCTATCATACTCACAATCACGCTCTTATGTCCCTGCACCACGACTGGTCTCCTTTGTATATTAAATATGTAAAAATTAACAAATGAACTGGATAACAATGTAGTAATTACTTGGAACGCCGATGGAAATGTTAAAACAAGTATAACAACAACTTTAATTTTTAACCAACTTTGAAAAGGAGGAGTTCAACGCTCTTTTGCAAAAAAATCAACCAAAACAGAAAATATATACAAAAACTATGTTTTGGTTTATTTAAGTTGTATTGAAGAATTTGCATGTCGTTCTTTTGAAATAACAAGTACCTGGGTGCTTAATTGTAAGAGCTGTGGTAGTCTTTATGTATTAATACCAATTTGAGTATATAGACTGAGTTTCACGCTGTATCCCGCACACAGTAGGGTTGGCAGAGGGAACTTAGTTTTAAGACACTCCGTTCCACACTTACCGCCGAGTTTTGGAGGCAATGCATGTTGAGTAGCGGAACTCTCCGCCACGCTTTGTCTCGACACCAAGGCGAAGAAATATAAATTTAAATATTTATTTATTTCGTTTTCTAGACTGGAGATTGAACCCACAACCAGTCGCGTTTACAGTCACACACTTTGTGCCCCTGCGCCACGACTGGCCTCTATATATATAGACCTAAATTCAGCAGTAGATAGGAAAAGGCTGATGATTATAATACCTATCTTTAAGTATTTTTATGTAACAATACTAAAAAATTAAAAATTTTATTATTAAAAAAAACTTAAACCGACTTCAAAATTATATTGAAACGCACAAATTTAAACAACAACCAATTTGTAGAAAATTAATAAATGAAATAAAATGCGTAAATGATTATAAAATACAACAAGGTGCTGAAAATAAAGTGTAAATTTCGAGTTCGACTAAAAGTGAGGAATTTAGTGCCTGTCTATCCTGCTTCACGCTTTACCCCTAGCGGGGTAGTCAGAGAGAACGGAGCGCCAAACGCTACGGTCTCTACATACCTCTTACACCTCGTCCGCTGTCATCAGCTCTTCATGCCTTCCGGAGGATCCTCATGCTTTTTACGTGACCTTCATCCAGTATCCTTGATACTGTATTTTTGAAGTTCAACCGAAGTCTATACGACGTTAGAAGACGTTCTTCTGCATTCTCATCGTGACATTGTCGCTAGTACCTGCCATTCTGTGTGAGGTACACAAGTTCACTACGGATTTTATATAAGCTGAGTTGTCTCCGCATATCCTACAGCATATAGGCATTCATCTTTATTTCCTTCTTCTTCTGTAAGGGTAACGTGGGTAACGTTACCCTTCTATATGCGGGATACAGCGTGAAGGTAAAAAAAAAACATAGTAGCGCAGTGCGACAACGTCTGACTATAGGCGTGACGGCTGTGTGTTCGATCAAGGCAAAGATTGTATCATATATAGTTTTTTTTACTATACGTTCTGATCGTCTCCGGTACATACCAGGCCATAGCTCCAAGATCATCAGAAATCGATTTAAGAATATGTAGAGTCGAGAAATAAAGTCTGTTTTTCTCTATATGTTTTTTTGTTGATAGTCTAATTATATTGTTAGTATAAGTACCTACTAATATATGCACATAACTATGGAGGTGCTGGAGCGAAAATATTAATAAATCGTAATTCATTCCCTCGGATGAGAATTGGAATCGAACCCACAGTCGTCGCGTTACAGTCACATGCTGGTGTCCTTGCGCCTCGTATGTAGGTACCTAACTACGTGAAATAAAATTGTAGTAGAAAATAAACAATAAAAGAAAATATTTTTAAATGTTTTTTTAATGTTGGTATCATATTATTTTGAAATCTTAATGTTATGAAATAAAAAACCGTTCAAGCGCGAGTCGGGCTCGCCCACCGAGGGTTCCGTAAAAATGGGAGGTTTTGAGCTTTTTCTGAAATTCAGGCTTAGCTTAGCCAGAGCCCTTTCATCTGATACCTCACTTGAACTAGCGGCTTTCATACTAAATTTTGCCCCCCTTCCTTATTTTTTAGGATTTAATTACAAATGTATCTATATATATCTTTTTTTAAAGTAAATATTTTTTTAGATAATCATTGGGCCGTAGATCTCAGAATATGGTTTGAATTTCAACTCGATATCTCCAAGCGTTCCTGAGATAAAGACTCTTGATGTATGATTGATGAGACAGAACCCTAAAAAACATGTTTTTTCTTTTCATCTATTCCTAATAGGTAGTTATTAGTAGGTTCAAAGAAAAGATACAAAATTTTTATAGGTACCTAATGTTTAACTTTACTAATAAAAGAAATTGGTTCGATTCCTATTCGAGGAAATGAAATATTTAATAAGTATTTTAATTTCTTCGCTCCGCTGTTGAGGCAAAGCGCGTTATACCAGTTAAGTTCCGCCACTCAGTACGCAATGCCTCCAGCAGTCGACGGAAAGTGGGGAACAGGGGTGTCTTAACAGGTTCCCTCTGCCTACTCTGTTACATGTGGAATACAGTGTGAAGCTGAAAAAATATAACAGAAAAATATATAGGCGCAAAAGAAATCTCTAAGGAAGAATCTACTAATCTTAATACCTTTTATATGTAAGAAATGTTTAAAAAAAAGCAATTCGGGTACGAGATCTGACTATTATTAGATAATAATGATAAATATATCTACAAATCTATTTAAAACTTAAATTAAATTTATAAAATACACATAAATAAATAAATATATACAAAAACATTAAAACAAGGTAAAAATAAATTAAAATAGTACAGTAAAAGGAAAGGACAAAGTGAGATATTAAAAATATAAGAAATATCCTTTCGCGGACAGCGCGGTTTCAAATTAATTCTGTAGTAGGTATAGAATAGAATAATTCTATAATACAAGATAGAATTAGGAAGTAAGTTCCGTAAGAGCGCAGTCGGAACTGTAAATTATTTTTCATAGGAACAGGTATAAAAGTATAGAGAACTCAAGGCATCTTATACAAACAGAACACAGGCTTGTCACTCGAAACTCCAAAGTGGAAGTGGCCATTGAAAAAACTTGCTAAAATAATATTCAGAGAATAATGTTAAGACGTAAAATATAATTTTGAGAATATCGAGATTAGGGCGTAAACGAATAGGTAACTATTCGATTATCGACGGGAATTGGACTCAAATATACATATTTAGAAGGGAATTGGACTCAAATACACATATTTAGAAGAGAATTGGACTCAAATACACATATTTAGAAGTCGGTAAAGCAGTCAGGTCTTCTTTAGTACATAGATAGCAAATATCAGCTTAATCTATAGTGGCAGAAATATCTACTACAGATGAGAGTTATATAACGAACACGGGCGACAGATTTTAGTAATAAGGTATTTAGAGATTAATTAAGTAAATTTTGTACACTTAAAATAAATTAAGTCAATCTTTCGAGGCCAGTCATAGCGGCACAAAAAGTGTGACTGTAAACGCGACAGGTCGTAGGTTCAATTCTCACTCGAAAAAATTAAATATTTAATATTTCCATTTTCATCGCTTTGGTGTCGAGACAAAGCGCGGTTCCTCCGCTCAATACGCAAAGCCTTCAGAATTCAACAGAAAATGGACAAAAGAGTGTCGTAACACTAGGTTCCCTCTGCCTATCATGCTGTGCTAGCGTGACGCTAATATAATAGATTGTAAACATTGAAAATTGAAAACGAATAGACCTTAACTATTAATTAATTTCGTTTGTCCAGCTCCACGAAATCTTGTTATAGTAAAACATAATGATTCCACACACTCGTGTGATTGACGATTACCTATTAATTTAAAATATTATTAAGGAAATTCAAAAAAATAATTAAAAAATCAGTACTAAGATAACCGGAAAACGCCATGTGATCAAACTTATAATTTTCAGAACTATTACGATTAAAAAGAACTTTTTAATGTATTATTTTGATAAAAAAATTTTGCAACTTGTTTTGTCGGTCGTACCGTATATTATCAAGTCGTCATTAATATTCAATAGATGGCGCTTTAATTTTTTGACTAAATTGACAAAGCAATTTTTCGAGTTGACGATGGCGCCATCTTTTGAGTGTTTTGATAGTAATACAAGCATTCATCGCTTATAAATATTTATAAATTTCATCAATAGATGGCGCTACTGTTTATATAATGTATAACAATATTTCTGAACAATGAAAGACAGTGTTTTAAATACTTGCTAGATGTCTCTAAAATAATAATGATATTAGAAATTCGAGAATTACTTATAGTATAAATAATAATCGTTTTCAATTCATAAAAGTATGCATTTTATCGATGTTTTCTTATGATGTTATCATATAAAATTATAGTCCGTAAACCGACTTTTCAGAAAAACATTTAATTTAATTAATAACAAATTAATTAGGACAAAATAGCAATGGTTATTAAAAAAAACAATAGTTTAATAAATTATTAAAGTATATGTTTTATTTATTTAATATTTTTTTTCTTTTTTATTTCAGCTTCACGCTGAATCCCGCACACAACAGGGTAGGTAGAGGGAACCTAGTGTTAAGACACTCCGTTCCCCACTTTCTGCCGAATTATAGAGGCATTGCGTGTTGACTTGCAGAACTCAACGCCGCGCTTAACCTCGATACCAGAGCTAAGAAATGGAAATATAAATTTAAGTCAATATTTCATCTCCTCGAGTGGGGATCGAACCCACAACCAGTCGGTTTTACAGTCACACTTCATGCCGCTGCGCCACGACTGGCCTCAATATTAATTTTATATATTTAATAAATATTTTTTTGTAATTTGAATTCATAATTTCGTATATAAACTTAAGCAATGAGATATTATAGTAATGAAAAGAAAAAAAAACATTATTTCATATAAAAATAGTTTTATTACACTCTTATAATTTGTGTACAGTTTTATAAAGTTACGTTCAACCTGTGCACCTTTCTTTATTTATTCTGTATTCTACCCAAAGGTTCGTTGCTTAAATAGATGGTTTATTTACCGATAAGGCCGCCTGTTGTATTGTTAATGTTAATATAATATAATAAATATTAAAACCCACGTTCTTGTTCTTATGTAATCTAACTGGTGTAAAAGGATGAGTATTTTATTTTACTTATTCTTACATTACTATAGGAACTCATACTTATTTTGATAAATATTAGTGCAAAAATCAACAAACATGTATGCAAACTCATAAAACTTGGGAACACACGGCTCTCTATTTATATAAGAATTAATTAAATATTACATAGGAATTCTGTTAATATCAGAATTTGATAAAGTTGGTCTGAATTCATGGTTCCAAAAAAATTGCATACAATAATTCACTGTTTACAGATAGAATATTAAAATAAATTAATTATTTTTATAAATTGTTTCTGCACACAGTAGATCCTTAATAAAATATTTTGCTAAACAAAAGAAAAATATATTAAAGTCAAGATTATTTAAGAAAAATAATCTTTCGTTCAATATTCATAATATGAAAAGATCATTGCAATAATCATTTAGTCATTATTTACAAAACATTTTTTAGACTTAATATATTATTTTTATTTTGATTTTCTGTCTAAATATATATTAATACATTCAGCCTTATAACTAATATCAGTATTATATAATTAAATCTTAAAGAAATATCTAATTCATCACAAAAATAATTTTTTTTATTATATCACTCACATTCAAGCACACAATTCAAGAGCACATTACAATATTATTTGTTACCTATAAATAAACTTTTAAATCGAAAAAAATTGTGCTAAATAATACCGACAAGTTATTTTTAAAAGTTCACTTCCTTAAAAATTATAGTTAAACAGACGCAAATAAATATATTTTTATATATAATATTATTACCAAAGTCAAATTCATAACAATATTGTAAAAAGTAAGAAAAGAAAAATTATACATAAATTTCAAGAGTTCATATGGCGGTCATTTAAAAAAAATACTTATCAGTACTTTCCAAAATCAATTATAAAGATAATATGAGGTTATATTTTTAGTTTCATTCTACTAATAAAATTAAATAAATCAAATAAATCAGCTTCACGCTGTATCTCACACACAGTAGGGTATGCAGAGGGAACCTAGTGTTAAGACCATTCCTCACTTTCCGCCGAGTTCTGGAGGCATTGTGTGTTGAGTGGCGGAACTCGGCGCCGCGCTTTGCCTAGACACCAGAGCGAAGAAATGAAAATATAAATGTAAATAAATATTTCATTTCCCCGAGTGGGGATCAAACCTGCAACCAGTCAATTTTACAGTCGCACTTTGTGCTATTCTACTTTCTGTTATATCAGTTACGATGATGATTTCAATTGCTATGGACTGAGCGAAAGTGTGCTACTATAAGCATGGTATTAATTGATTCAATTTCCACTTTAGTTTATCCTATATAGTAGATTTAGTCAGTGAAGTGATGACTATGGGTACAAATCTGAATTGGACAAATTAAAACATAATCAAATAGATATTTAAAAAAAAAGAAAGTTTTGTTTTTCCATACCTACTTTGTTCCATTGCTACAATAATTCTCTGGTATATGTTTACTTATCTTTTTCTTTTTTAATATTTGCTATAAACATTTTTGAAATTCCTTCATTTTTGTTTTAATGAATGGCCACGAAATAATGCATATTTTCTTTGGGGCCATCCATAAATGTAAGGAAGTGGTCCTAATATAGTGATAACACATTTCAAAATATAATACCTAATCATAAAACTTGAAATTTGTTAAGAAGTAGTGGCTTTATGCCACTGCGTTTCGCATCAGGTAATGCCGGACTCGGGTAGTGGGCGGCGGTGATCACTTACCATCAGGCAGACACGAACGCTCGTTTGTTTTATCTTTTGCATAAAAAATTAAAAAAAAAAAAACCAACCAGACCAGATCAAACCAAACCAGACCAGACCAGCCCAGTCCTTCTACGCCCAAGCCTGTGTATTCCCTTCTCTTTGCGCTTTGGCTATCTCAGAGCGCAACAGTCGTTCGTGTATTGCCGCTTCGCGCAGTTCGGCTTCACGATTTGATATCTCCTCAATTTGCTCCTTTTGTATACGGAGCCCGTTAAGTTGGCTTTGTAAAGCTGTTATTGTTGAATACTGAGAATTCTTCAGCTGGAATTAGAAAGTAATCGATAAAATGGATGTTTTATTCATTTTAATGTTTTTTGTTCATGTAATATAAAAAATGATAACAATTGAAGTAAAGAAGGTGGAAAGAAGTAACCTAGTGTTAATACACTGTTAACAAATTTAAACTCAATCTTCAAGACATTGCCAGCTACATGGTAAAATTGAACTCCACACTTTGCATAGCGGGAAAATAATAATATATTCCCTCGAGTGAGAATCGTACCTACAACCGTCGCGTTATTGCCAGACTTTCTACAACTACATCAGCTTCACGCTGTATCCCGCACAAAGCAGGGTAAGCAGAGGAAACCTAGTGTTAAGACACTTCTGCCGAATTCTGGAGGCATTGTGTGTTGAGTGGCAGAACTCAACGCCGCGCTCAACCTCGACATCAGAGCGAAGAAATGGAAATATCAATATAAGTAAATACTTCATCTCCTCGAGTGAGGATCGAACCCACAACCAGTCGGTTTTACAGTCACACCTCGTGCCACTGCGCCACAACTGGCGCCTACCACTACATCACGTCAAATAAACAAAGTACGTCATTTGTACATACTTGAGTTTCCCTCTCCTTAACTTGAACTTCCTGATGGAAGCTGTCCATTTGTTCTAGAATTTTCTCTCGTTCTAGAACATTTTCTTTCTGCAACCGAATATTCGCTTCGATCTTCTCTTCTATCTGTTTCTTAAGAGTTACTATGACTTCCTTCATAAGGTTACTTCGTGCTTCACGTTCTTTTGCCCAGAGCTGTAGAAAATAAAAATAAATCAAATCGATCAGCTTCATGCTGTATCCCGTGCACATCAGGGTACGGTAAAGGGAACATAGTTATAAGACACTTTGTTCACCACTTTCCGCCGAATTTTTCGAGGCATTGCGTGTTGAGTGGCGGAACTCAACGCCGGGCTTTTACCTTGGTGCCAGAACGAAGAAATGAAAATATTAAGAAATAATAATTTATTCCAAATAATCGAGTGGGGAGCGAATCCACAAGCGTCGCATTTCAGCCACACCTTTGTGCCCCTGGGCCATGACGGCCTCTATAGAAATAATATTTAAAAAAGAAAAAAAAAATAGAACGTGTGTATTATATCTATATCCAAATTGATGGTGAGACTGACTAACCATTGATCAAAAGAACTTATCTTAACCACATAGTTTTTAAGTTTAAATTATTATTACAATATGTGCCCTGCATCATTGTACAGGAGGTTGTAATTTGAGCGGCCCTTATGGCGCAGCAAGTAGCGTCTAATTATATACGCAACGGTTGTGGGTTTGATTTTCACTCAAGGGAATGACTAATTGTAATTTTCTCGTTCAAGTAGCAAGCATTGAGTTCTATCACTTAATGCGCCATGTCTCGAAAATAAAGAGAAAAATAAGGTTCCGCTGCCTAATTTGGCACTATTTATGGCAAAAAAATTACAATATTTACAAGTATTATATAAAAAAATTAACATCACCTTATCCTGTTTTTCGTTTATTTGTCTCGCTTCCCCGTCGTACATGGCCTCGATGTTCTTCTGTCTCTGTCGCTCCCTATCTCTGTGCTCCTCTAACTCTTGTAAGGCAGCGTCTAGTACACGCTTGTAATTTGCGCATTTATCGCGATTCGCTTCGTAATCCTTTAAATATTAAAAAAAAAAATTAAAATTGACATGACTCGGAGGTGCAATCGTGTAACAGTTACGACAGGTTCTGGGTTCGATTCCCATTTCAGGAAATGAAATATTTATTTAATAGTAAATAGCAAGAAACATGTGCAAGTTCATATAAACTAACACAAGATATACATATTGAACATATCGATGTACAACACATTTCTTAGCCTGTTTTACTAAGAAATATCCCAATCTGTAACAACAACATACTTCATAGACGCAGCGGCGCAGCGTCAGATTGTAAACGCAACAGTTGGTGGTTCTATTCCCATTCAGGCGAAAGAATCAACAATATTTTCTCATTCTGACAACAGGGCTATGGCGCACGCTATCGCCATAACTTGATGAATTGGGCGGTAATTATGGAACAAAGTGTATTGACACTAAATTGCCTCTGCCTACCGTGCACATACGGGATACATGATAAAGCTAAAAAACATTAACTGAATTAAAAAAAATATTTAAAAAAAAACATCTTACCGTCAGAGCACTATGCCTTATTTTCTCCAACATTTTCAACTCTAAATCAATTTCACTAAGAACTGAAATAACTTTTCTTTTCAACTTATACTTATGTAAGCCCATGTTTATCATATGGTCGTCTCGGCTCGCTACAAGCTTCGCGTGTTCTCTTTCTCTTTCGCACGTTAGGAATTTTAACTCTTCTAATATCATTCTTTCTCTTTCTTCGAGCTTACGTAATTTCTTTACGACCGTCTCTTTCTCACTTAACTCTGCTATTTGTCCTTCCAAACTGTTTCTAAGTTCCTGAAAATAAAAAAGTCCAGCTTAAAATTTTGTTTATTCTAGCGGACTCGGGCGGCTTCGCCCGCTTGAACTATACGAATATTTATTAAATATAGTCATAAAATAACTTCAGCTTTAGGGGTGAATTCTAATAAACTATGAGATGTGTTTTATTAAATATTTTTAATAGCCTGAATTTCAAATTTTATAAAAATCGGTGCTGATTTAAAGATTTGTAAACTTTCGACCCCTATTTAATCTCTTCAGGTACAACATTTTTCATAACTCCATCTTAGTAACTGTAGGATAGTGCTCGAGTCCGGGCTTCCGCAAGTCATGTCGCGGTTTTCGGCACATTTACTTTAAGACCGCCGTTCTTAAGCGTTCCAGAGGTTCACTTTACGCTCCAACAGAGAGTGTCGACGCAGTGTCCAGCACTAAATTAAACAAGAACGGACAAAAAGGCGAGCCCTGGTGAGCTCCCACTAAAATCTGGAAAGGGTTTGGTGTCACCAACAGCAGTCGTAACCATAGAATAGAGTGGTACATGTCTCTGATAATCTCAATATAGGCGTCAGGGATCCCAATGCCCACCAAATTCGCTGACGAGGCACACAATGAAAGGCCTTCTATCTAATTCGATCGATGATTCGATCTAAAACAGCCACATGCAGAGCTATCCTTTTTCCGCTGTATGACTCCATCAAAACTCTGAGGGAGAAAACGGCGTCCAAAGTGCCTGATCCCGGCTGAAATCCATATAGAGATTCAGAAATAGTACCACTCTTGGCGGAGTCTGACAACGAGTATGCACTCAAAGATCTTAGTGATATGATTTATAAGCTTAATGTCTCTATAACTATCACAATTTTGAGTTGTGATGCGGCACCTTTCCAATGTCCAAGGTATGTTTAAAAAGGTCAGTAAGGCTGAGCACAAGTAAGGTTCCATCGTTTTCCCGGTTTTTTATACTTCGAAGGCCATTGCGAGTTTCGTCAAGTGTTATTGGGGCAATAAGTCTGAGGTTAGGAGGTAGACTGCACGGGTGCTGTGTTCAGTAGCTCCTGGGAGAAGCTACTCCATCTCTCCTTCACAGAGGCATGACTACAGAGCAGCGTGCCCTGGGAATCTTTGACGCAAAGACATTTTGCTATATCTTGCGTCAGTTTATTCGGGGCACGTGCCAGTTTGTATATGAGTTTCTGCCCCTCACAGTTTAAAGTTTATCATATAGTGGTGACAAACAATCACTGTGGGCTCTGGTTCCTGGCACGTTGCGCTACTATATACTCCAGTCTGTCTTCAGGAGAGTTGGATTAATGCCACTCCTTAAAGGCAGCTTTCTTTTCACGGATCGTCTTTTTCTGTGTCTTGTCTATATTGGTCCATTCAGCAACCAATACTTGATCCGAGACCTACGTTTCTACGCTAGTTTTTGATTAAGTAGTTATTGTTTTATTTATTATTAATATATATTCATATTTTACCTAACTACTTACTACTGGCTATATGCGCATTATTCTTAACGTCGATAAAGTAGCGTCCTAAACTTCTACTCTCGATATTAAACTTTACAAGCTTCTAAAAATATGTAATAAACGTTTTTGATGAGTAATTATTTTATGAACATTTTTTTCTAGGGTGTTACAAAATCATCAAAAGAATAAAAAAAGAAAACACAATTTTTCGAACAATTCACCAAATTGTGATTAAGTTGTACCTTTTGCCAGACACAATGACATATTTTATACAGCTTGTAACTGATATCCCAAACACCTTTTAAAATATTATTTAATAAATAATGCCTTGGCTCGTGATGTGTCTAGTGGTTAGAACTCTTTATAGTTGTGATCGTGAAGAACCCAAAATCTTTTAGAGATTCAGAGGAAACAGTGTTAAGAATTCCATATTATGCCATTAGAAGGTATCGCTTTAATAAGATATTTGCCATCAGAAGTTGTTCTTGTGTCAGTAATTTAGATAACTGTAGACTCGACAATATAACATTGTCATAACTCGAAGCTCGTCCGAAGATAAGCCAAGAGCGCGTCCTATCTTCCCC
>JAATLQ010031935.1:0-12558 GCA_013421005.1 Heliconius erato x Heliconius himera
AGGGAACCTAGTGTAAAGACATTCCGTTTCCCACTTTTCGCCAAATTCTAGAGCTATTTTGTGGCAGAACTCACTGCCGCGTTCGTCACCGTTACTGGAGCAATATTAAATATTGCATTTCCTCGAGTTGGAATCGAACGAAATTCTTTTACATACAAATTCATAAATATATTCACTTTAATACAACATTGAATTTAAATGTATAATATACGTAAATATATAAAAAATATACGTTACATTCTACGAGTAGGTGCTGTAAAACGTAGGATCCAAGTAAAACTTCTTCTGTCAGACCCATATCAAATATCAAAGGGGATTCTCTTTTGACCTCGCCTTATCTGATACTAACTAGCTTGTCTGTATACTGAAACCTGAGTAATGGAAATAGGCACGACGTATATACCTATGATATACACTGATATTTCAGTGTATATACACTGGAACATCAAGTCAGCTCAGTAGCTGACTTGACTTTTCAGACGATTTTTATGGTTGAGTTATCATGTTCTTACGTAAGAGGTAGCAAGTTCATGCCCTACAACTCTAAATCACAGCTAAACATAACAAAACAAAAACATTAAATATTTCAATCACCACATCACAACAAATATGTCGCTTAAAAAGGGCAGATATATTAATAATAGTTCTAAATTAGTTGTGAATCGAATATAGGAGTAAACTATAATATTTTACGACTTTCCACGATAAATTTCTATTAAAATTAACATCGTCGCTTTAAAACTATATCCAATTAAATAAGTCCATAATTACTTATATAATAGTATAGGATGTCAGTATATATTTTATTACAGGTCATACTCTACCATAGTTCTGACAAAATTGAGTTGAGATTCGTACATGACAATCATATTTGATATTCAAAGGGTGGTGTCATTCGCAAATAACCTAAGGACCTAATGTTACAATCCTTCACTTGAGTTAGCACGTAAAATATATATCTCTCCGATGTGTCTGACGTCCTTTGTCTCATTTGTAAGGGAGTTTTATTCATGCACCTAATATTGTTTCCGACTGAATTGAAATATTTTCAATAAGTATCCATTCTTCGATTTACATAATGTTATGAACATTGATACTGAATATAACTTACGACGGTATTCCCTCTGCTTCTTGATATATATTTTATTGGTTTTCTAAAAGATATTTTCGCTTGAATATGGTTTGTTCTATTAAGGGTAAAGTTTTTATTTAATAAAGGTGTATTTTTAAGTCAATTCATACGAGATCAACTGGAAAAACATGAACTGGAAAAAGGATAGGCATATTACTATATATTTTTTGTATTGACTACAAAAAAGTATATACTGACACAATTTTTGTATTTATCTTTATATTGATAACTTACTATTCTTGATATTAGTTTCTCTTTGCGTATAATTTAGTATGTCTGAATTTAAGATCTTAAAATGAAATGTCGAGTGGCGAAACTCTACGCTGGTGTTTTTATTAGGGAGGGAAAAATGAAAATAATTAATAGCGAATATTATATAGCAATCGCGCTGGTAAGATTCCTGGCTAAAGAATGACATTCGAAACGTCGTGATTGTATGACTGTTGATAAAAATATAAATTTTTGAAGCACTATTATACAATATTTTAGACAATAAAGTAAACAAAATTGAATTGTTAGTGGAGATTGCTTTCATAAATCATAACAGTTAAGTTGAAATCGTAATTAATTCAACACAGAGATGAAGAACGATTTGATCTTCAAAGAGATATCAAGCAAATACATAGATTTTTTGATTCGTTCGTTCGTTTGAAATAAATCTATAAAAAAATGCCTAAAAACATCTTTTCTACGTGTACTCTGTAATAACTATTATACATATTTACCAATTGTACATTTAGCTAATAATATGTGTAACTAATTTTAAAACAGTACAGGAGTTAATATGCAAACATTACAGTTATTTTACAAAGAATATTATGAATCCTTACCCAAATCAATAATTTAACATTTAAGGCTATTTCTGAAGCAGTACATTAAATTTTTTTCAGAAGCAGCACATTTAACAGAGCTTTAAAAAACATAACATAGGTAAAAAGAACGTAATGTTACAAAAATATACACACATAATAAATAATTAGCTTTATGTATATTTGATGAATATCAAATATCAACATTGGTCATATTTTTTAGTTCGAAACAATCAAAAAATCTTATAGAAGTTACGATAATGCCGTAAAAAAATCATAGTAGAATATTACAGATTAAAGTAATAAAAAGTCATATTAGAAGTCATTAGAGTTGTCAATCAATTCTGCTTATTAAATCAAAATCATGTATTTTAAACGGGCGAAGCCGTGGGCGAGCCGCTAGTGTGATATAAATAATTAAAGAACGTTAAATATTCTGATCGCGAATACTCCAACAGTAAACGATAATGTCTACATAATTTATTTAAATATTTCCACAAATTATTTATGCTTAATGCGAGTTCTAATGGGACACTTAAAGAAATTACCGATCAGGGTTTCAATATTTACAGAGTTCAGAATAATGTTTAACATGGTAATTAAATAAAAAAATCTTATTAAATACAATTAAATGAAAATGTAAGTCACGAATATAATGTGCCATATATATAAAGTTACTACTACAACAATATTTTGTTGTACACGAAAAGTATGGTTATACGAATAGTATCTTATATTATTATTTTCTTATATTATTCATATTATTAATAAATACTTAAATAGAAGTCCAACAAGAGATCAGTCGTGGCGTAGGGGCATAAAGTGTGACTGTAAAATCGACTGGTTTTGGATTCGATCCCCACTCGAGGAGATGAATATAACATTTATATTTCCATTTCTTCGCTCTGGTGTCGAGGCAAAGCGCGACGTTGAGCAATGCCTCCAGAATTTGGCAAAAAGTGGGGAACGGAGTGTCTTAACACTAGGTTCCCTCTGCCTACCCTGCTGTGTGCGGGATACAGCTGAAGCTGACTTAAATTACAAAAAATAATAATAGAAACTCGTAATATTTTTTTAACGACGAGGAACGAAACTGAATTTGGCATATAAGATGTATCCGTTCAATAAATATACCATCATCCAGGCTCAACGGTAATAATATAAATAAGGAAATCATGGTATTTCTTGGATCAAGTAAATTAAATTAAATAATATTTATAGAAAAGTGTGACTTGCCCCTTTTTGTTTTTGTAAAAGTGAAACCAACATCTATCCTCACAAGCTCGCACATTTATAATATAAGTATGTCTAATTCTATTCAAAAGAATTTAAGCATTGAACAAACTATAGGCCGCTTAAAATATTATATACTGTACTATACTATACTAGCGTCATGCTTTATTCCTAGCGGAGTAGTCAGAGACAACGGAGCGGCAAACGCTACGGTCTCTACATAGCCCTTTCGCCTACGTCTAAACGCAGTGATTGTGAGTATGAAGGTAAGATTAAACTCACAACCACTTTGTTTACGCTATCGTATAGCGCCACATACAAGACATTATAGTGAAATTTTGTGATTTTCTCATACACAACTCCCAAACGGTACATTACTAACCTTTTTAAGTTCTTCACGTTTCTAATCACGTCCCAGCTTATACAGCACCTACGTAAACTTCGACGTGCGGCGTATCACTTTGTTAACTTATCAACATGGGTCGGACTACGACGACGACCTGTAATACGATTTATACTCTCCCTTATTGGTTAGATCACGTTAATGTTTTGCTATCAGGTTGATAATTCATTAGTTTATTTTACTTTGTGTTAAACGTATATTTTTTACCTTCTATAAAGGTTTTTAATAAAATATACAGATATCACTCACGTGGACAAAGAGAACCGTTTAGAGCTAATCATTTGACAAACCGGAAACAACAGAGAAAAAATTATATGTTTATTAAAAAGCCTACTCTCTCTACTATCATGCGTTTATGTATATTAGTTGTCTCAACCATAACCTAAGTTTGATATAACTGTATGCTAAATTCAAATGAAAACTGCTACTACAATATCAAGTTCATAGAGTTTAAAAATCGTATTTTTTTATAATAACATTTTTGAAGCATTTTGTTATGACTTGCGAGCGAATGTAATAAAGTAATGAAAATAAACCAGACTAACTTTTCTGGCACTCTACCGAGAAACAACGTGAATATACTTAACACTTGTGTTGTTATAGTTGTATTACTTACTTTATGATGGTTGCACTCCACAGAGTAGGATAGTAAATGTAATAAAAAAAGAAAATTATATTAATCTCAATTTACCTAAAGAGATTATTGTTGTTTTTTTATTTAAAAAAAAGTGAATAAATCTCGGGGGTATTTTTTGAACACGGCGTTAAAGCTCTATTTTACTTATTTTTACAAACAAAGCTCCGTGTGAAATCTCAGAGCCGCCGCCTACGACCTAATTACATTGTAAAATTTAGATGTTAAATAAGCTATTTTATACTTCTCCAAAATGTTGCTATTCAGGTAAAGACAAATCGTTATTTAATATGTGAATTAATTTGTAATCATACTTAGTAAATTTTTATAATGTTTGACACTTATACGTTACTACGTGGCTACAAAATTACATGACTTTTGTTATTGAAATTCAATTGTGGCAAAGACATTTAGTTTCTATTTTGCTCTATTATCGAGGAGTAAGCCAAAAACTGTAATTGAAACAGCTTGGGTGTTTTGGGTTCGCCTTGTGCTTTTAAAAGAACATTTTTTTACCCTGACTTTATCAAGTTTCGCTAACGTTTAGTTATTTTAACTGACAGACGCCAGTTACTTGATAGTATCTGGTTTGACGTTTTCTGTTTCAATTTAGTGATAGGCTAAAAAAAAATCTTGAATTGTATGTTGCAAAAAAAAAAAGTTCTCTTAAAATGGTTCTGGTTCTCTGGTTTAAGCAAGTGTGTTATTTGTTTTATATTTATCCAAATATTCTCTCTAAAATATGCGATTTTTTTTTCTGGAATGATAAACAACATTCTATTTACCTTTACATCATGACGAACATAATACAAGAATAAAATCAGATATAATAAATAATTGTATATTGTCCCTATAATTTTCATAATTTCATGCTTTAATATACGTATATCCAGCTCTTCACGATACAATTTTGTACATTAAAAGAATGCTAAAATATACTCTAAACAAAATACTTGCTTATAAACACATTAATCACTCAGTGTCTACACAATTAACTTGAATCACGCAACACGTTTTCAGTATATTATATAGATAGCTATGTACGTCGGGACGTGCATGTAGATTGTTAAGAAAACGTTTCTGCTACTTTAGGTTTTGTGTACTTTGAAACTCCCATCCGGCGTTGTAAGTGGTATTCCTTTTGAATCACAAAACGTTGAGCTTAGATGTATGCCGTTATTTGTTCTACACTTGACGAATTATGTGTTTTGAGATTTATATTACAGCTAAAAATATTTTTTAAGGATCAATGAGAAAGTAAAAATACTAATAAATTTTCACATAGTACCTAATATGAAAAATAACATTTTTATAAAGTGTACACATTAATATTGTGGACACTTTCTTAACCTTTCTTTCGTAATGGGTAACTAAACGTATGAAAAAAAAGAGGTTTCCATAAAAAATTGCCCAATACCCAGAGTTCTTTTATTTGATACCTCACGTTTATTAATGTACTTTGTGTAAACATAATAGTATATTGAAAAAAAAACACGAGAGCAGACTCTAGAACATTAGTGTATGTTAGAAGCCAAATAGTATTACAAAATCTTTTCTCGGATAAAAGTCAGAACATTTAAATCACGTACCCGTATGGGGGTCACCGCCTCTTTGGCTCTACTTAATAATATATTGTAGCAAGCGCCGGGAGCTGCAAAAGGAGCTGTAATGCATAAGCTAAAAAAAATACTTACTTATAAACACTCTAATCAATTAGTTAGAGTCGCGCAACACGTTTTCAGTATATCATATAGATAGCTATGTACGTCGGGAAGTAACATGTATATTGTTAAGAAAACGTTTCTGCTATTTTAGGTTTTGTGTACTTCGAAACTTCCATCAGGCGTCGTAAGTGGTATTCCTTTTGAATCAACTAAACGTTGAGCTAAGATGTATGCCGTTTATTGTTCTACACTTGACGAATTATGTGTTTTGAGATTTTTATTACAGCTAAAAACATTTTTAAAAGATTAATGAGGAAGTAATTTTTTTTTAAGGATCAATGAGGTAGATCAAAAATACTAATAAATTTTCACATAGTACCTAAGATGAAACATGACCATAATTAAAATTTATTGCGTCTTTTTAAACATTTTTTTTAAAGCGTTATTCCACACTTATATTGTGTCTATCTTCACCTTTCTTAAATATTACGTAGTGGGAAACTAAACGTATGAAAATAAAAAAAACAACAAAGGGCAAGACAAGTGCGAGTCGGGCTCATCCACCGAGGGTTCCGTAAAAAATTGCCCAGTATCTAGAGCCCTTTCATTTGATACCTCACGTTAATTAACGTACTTCGTGTAAACATTATAGTATTGGCAGGGTGCGTAGTACTAGATGACGGTATTATAAACGCTCGCAGCGCTCGTGGTGGCCAAAAGTAGAAAAAATGTAGGCTTTGTCACTTATTAATGTCAAAGCAATCTGTTCGACTTATCGTTTTACTAAGTTATTAAAAATAAGTCACAGCAGTTGCAGTTGTTCTATAATGCAACAAATACATTTACATGTAATAGATATATTTATAGCGAAGTATGTGATGCAGAAATACAAACAGAGATAGACAATTCAACTATTTATATAAAAATTACAATAAAATGAAGAACAAAATATGTAATATTCCTAAAAAAACATACACTTATGTGGCGACTTTAACAAAAAAAAAAGATTTTACTGGGTTTTCATCTATCTGTAATGATGAGCAACTTATAGATCTTGCAGGTGTAACATTCAACAATTTAATCACAAATATAGATTAATAGTTTTTATTTATTTTAGTTACTTTTTTTCTTAAATCACATTTCGTTTCGTTCACGTTTTGATATTATAATAATCATTTATTTAGAAAATAAAATATTATAATAATATCAAAACTAGGTAACTACTATACTAACTACCATTAAATTAGCTTTGTTTCCTTGTTTTTCAGTAAAACTACAACTAAAAAAGTATTAAACAAATTCTGATATAACCAAAATAAAACACAATTTTGAATAGAGATTACTTACCTCTCTCAATTTGAATAACCAGAAATGATTTATCGACACTTTTTCCACCCAAATCACAGTCATTAAGTAATATAAATGAATTTCAAAGTATTTTACGAATATTTTCAAACAATCCCGCCATCATATGTCAAAGCGTCAGAGCCCACAAATTTACGTACGCCAGGTGGCGCTGTAGTCGTGCACGGTGCCAATATTGAAAAAAAAAAACACAAGCGCAGACTTTAGAACATTAGTGTATGTTAGAAGCCAAATAGTGTTACAAAATCTTTTCTCGCATAAAAGTCAGAATATTCGAATCACGTACTCGTATGAAGTCTGAAGCCACCGCCTCTTTTTGCATCTGTTTTTGCAACTGAGCTGTTTTGCATCTCACCTTTACATATCCTTATTCCACGTGGAGTTTATGTAAACATTCAATGGTCCAGTTACTTTTATAACATACTAGCGGACCCGGACGCGGCTTCGCCCGCTTAAACTTTACGAATGCTTATAGATATATTTAGGAAATTGTTTGTGAAAATATGTAACTAATTTAAATAAAAAAAATATAAGAAAACGTAACCATAGTAAAATATTAATAAAAAAACTAAACAAAACCAGCTACATTATTAATAATTTTATCTCTTTCTGTCTTTCTATTTCCCCGAGCCAATATCCAGAATAACTGAACTAATTTTATTGGACTATGATGACGTGATCGATTTTACTGATTTACCCGGGAAAAATCTTTTTACTCGTTTTCCTTGCGCGCGTACATAGATACTATATGAAATAACTAAAGTCCTTTCTACATTAAATATGATAAGTTTTGCGAGCAATATCAAATAAAATCCCAGAAAACTAAAACCACAATTTATTAAGTGTATAACAACGGTATAGACAACCATCGTGAAATAACCAACAATTCTCTCCTTAATACTTAAATAAACCGATGCAGGGCCGCAACTTACACCACACCAAGAAATTTATGAAAATCTAACTAATCTGCTCCTCGAATAAGCGAAGAACCAAAGAAAAGTATAAATTAATTATAAACAGAAAATAATTACATAAAAATTAACAGTAGTTCGAAAATGTATGAAAATTTACAAAACCGTCAAAGTCATTTGCCCGTTTGCGTCGGTCATACTATGCCGGTCGTAGTTCGCTAGGTTATTTCGAGTCAGTGACATTTCCTTAATTATTTATTAGAATGTTATACAGTGAACTATAATTTCAATCTAGATGAAATGCTAAAAGTGACTATTATATTCATTTTCATAAGGATCAATATCAAATTATAGAAAATACATACAACAAAAACCCGATAAATATAAAGTAAATGAATTAAAATGGTTACTTGTTGTTACTGTGTTACTTTGCTCAAGCTTCAGAGATAAATATGGTATGTGTATCGCGGACGTTTTTTAAATATTATTTAAAGGACAATATTTTTGTAAAACATTATTTTTCCCGACTGCTAAGGAAGGGTTATGTTTTTCGCGCGTATCTTGTATGTATGTAATATTCTTTATTACCTCGTATCTCCAGAACCGCTGAACGGATTTACATATTTGAGGTATCGTTAGATTCGTATTAGCAGCCCAAGTGTTCTTAGATAGGTGACGTTACTAAAAAATAACCATGGCGGCTGTGGTACTCCATTGAATTTAGTAAAAAAAAATGTTTTCATTTCGAATACCACAATATGGGTATCAAATTCAA
Source organism: Heliconius erato x Heliconius himera (assembly GCA_013421005.1). Lineage (NCBI taxonomy): Eukaryota > Metazoa > Arthropoda > Insecta > Lepidoptera > Nymphalidae > Heliconius > Heliconius erato x Heliconius himera. Next base: position 8,927 of record JAATLQ010031935.1, read on the forward strand.
GAGCTCAATTTCAGGATTTCAAAAAGGTATATCATAATTGTCATTACCAAATAAATTATAACAAAAAAATGAAAAATAAAAAAATATTTGTAAAATCAAAAACCCCGACTGCATCAAACTAAAACGAAAATAAACAAGCCCAATAGTTTATTAGGATTAACAGTCGGGACCTATAAGTAATTCTTCAATCAATAAAATCTTTAGGAACCCCGCACAATTTAAAGAGGTCCCGACTGTTAATCCTAATAAACTATTGGGCTTGTTTATTTTCGTTTTAGTTTGATGCAGTCGGGGTTTTTGTTTTTACAAATATTTTTTTATTATGTATCTCATAAGGTTGAGTCGGCGCACGCCATGCATGCGTTAAGCTCATTTTGGGTGACGTTTGCTTATAACAACAAATAAACTTTGCAAACCGTTGCTTAGCAACGATCGGTTGTTATTAACATGGCGGAATAAATCGCCTGTCAAATTGAAAAATATTTTAATATATTAGTATATATCGACAATATTACAAATATGAGAAAAAAAAGTAACCTATGTTCATCCGAAGACCCTCAAGTATCTCTGTATGAGTATTTTATTACAATTGAATTAGCGGTTTGGCCCTGATTACGGCACAGACAGACAGACAGACAGACAGACAGACAGACAGAGTTACTTTCGAATTTGTAATATAGGAATGGATGGATTAAATATTGCTAAATATTGACTGTTTATGAATGAACTTATTGATATTACAGAAATGTTATTTTAATCAATTTTTAGATGCAAATATAATCGTAGCGCAGTTTAGAAAAGTGTTATTAAGAACCAATTCATATAAAAATTAGGTCTAAATTAGATATCTTTTTTGTGAATGTATAAAAAACTGGTATTCATTGCCACGTACACAGACAAGCTAGTTAGTATTAGATAAAGGTGAGATCAAAGGAGAATCAGTCTAATATTTGATACTTGACTGGCAGAAGTTTACTGGATTTCTACATTTTGCAGCACGTGGGCTGTAAAGATTTTTTTTTCGTCTCTATTTTATTAAACTAAACCTCTCTGCTAAAAGCATCTAAGTATATTATACAATTTAATTCAGTGTTGTAATGCCCTGAGCTGCTTGGGAACTGGTGTTATGGGAATATAAGTATATTCCGGGAGATAGCATCTGACTGTAAACATGATGGTTGCGGGTTCTATCCCTACTCAGGGGAAAATTATTGTATTAGTATAAGTGTGCTACCTTTACTATAATTTTACATATCTAAATTATTAAACCTACTTAAGATGTTTTTGAAATATCTACGCAATGTGATATTTTGATGTTAATTTATTAGTAAAAAATTATCTTGAAGCTCACGTGCGTTTGCATGAACACGAGCTTTTAAGACTCGTATAAATATCACGGCGTGAAAATGTGGCACAATTTATATTGTTTAGTCGCGAGACCGGCTTTAAAGTAATAAAAACTCTCATTTGTTATAACTAATGCTTCCGTCATAAACCCCTCGCAACAAGCAAGACGTGCACGTCACCGGAGATGAACCGAGAATAGCTATATGCTTAGGGGAATATTACAGAATAGCCTTAAGTTAGAAAAAAAATACGAAATCATAAGAATTTTCTTTTCATAACTTTGTAATTTTACTTCTTACTCTAATGTGCAGATAATATTATTATGACAGAGAAAACAAATTTAAATATCATACATTTTATAAATAATATTTTCCATTTCTAATACATTTACGATCCAAAGCTACAGAGTCTAAAATCATAGCTAACATAAAGTAAGTAAGTGATACAACTATAACATCATAAATATTGGGCTTTCACGTTGTTGTACGGTAGACGGCAGGAAAGTTAAGCCACTATTTTTATTACTTTATTGTATTTGCTAATAAGTTACAACAAAATCTTTAAATGTATTTTTGTTATTAATTAAGCTATAGTATAAATTTAGTCGTCATAATCAGAAATATGTTTGAGCATTTACAATCGTGGTATTTGGATATTTCTATATATTTAATTTAAAAAATGCTTTAAAAACAAATTTAACTACATTTCTAGGGTTCCGTACCTTTTAAGAAAAAAAGGAACACTTATAAAATCACATACCGCGAAAAACGCGTATTTCGATACTATCCAGGAAATCAAAATTCATAGGGTACTTCCGGTTGACCTAGAATTATGAAATTTGGCAGCTAGCATCTACAGGTAGTACTAGTCAAGGGAAAAATTAGAAAACTACATAGTTGTAGTTAACTCCTGAAAAATAATAGCAAAAAAACTTTTATTTCGACACTATAAAGAAAATTAAAATTAATAGAGTATTGCTGACTAATCTAGAATTATGAAATTTGGCAGATAGCATCTGCAAGTAATACAAGTTTAGAAAAAAAAACGGAAAACTATACAATTAGCAAAAAACGCGTAATTTGACACTAAAAATTAAACATTTATGGTTAAATCCTAAAAAATAATAGCTAGCTAAAGGGGGCAAAATTTGGCATTAAAGCCAAAGCTAGTTTAAGTGACAGCACTCCACGCCGCGCTTTGTCTCGTCACCAGAGCAAAAAAGAAAATATTAAATTATATATAAATTTTAGTATCTTTAATTTTTTAAAACAATTTCAATTAAAATCCAATAGTTACAACGAAGCTTTTATATCTTGATGAAAAGAAAGTGTTGTCAAATATGTTTTATCTAACATAACACAATTTGCTGATTGGATAGAAATAATACCTATTGACATGATTATTTTCGTTTGCTCTATGTGTATTGTATATATATAGGTACTCTAGTTTATTTTAAGATTTCTAGTTTAATTTCGCTTTAAAACATCCACATTTTTAGGTGTTTTATGAAAAAAACATCCGTGTATACGAGTACACGGTATTGTGAGCAAATTGTAATATGTATGCAGTCTACGTTATTGTGTGGATTGATTTTAATAGATCCACACTTTTATCATAATTCCTATTGGACCGTGAATACAAGTGAAAATTAGATAATATCAGCCCACTTCATTTCTGTAGATGGCTATTAATTTCAATTAATTTAGCCATTATTGGTCTCATTTAGGTTATATACCTTATATTGTAATAGAAGCGTCTTAACTGATGTGATTGTAACAGTATATACCTTGAGTATAAGTAATAAATAAATAAATAAATAAAATAAAATAACATAGTTAATTATGAATAGTACAAACTATATATTTTGAATAAAATATTAATCGAGGCGAGTTCGTGTTCGTTCCGTATATATAGGTGGTGGTGATGCTCGGAAGGCAGCGGTCGAGTCGAACTATTAAGTACTACGGTACAAATAAATATGATGCACATAAAGACTCGTACCAAATGTATAATAAATATAATGTGATAATTCGAAGTCTATGATGACACGATCTTTTAGGATCGAATTTCTTATAAAGGCAATATATGTGTAGGAGCGACACATATTGTGGATCTTTGATCCATATTATAATATTGAATGTTGCTTGACGTCGCGAAGGCTGACGTGATGGGCTTATGCGAACTGTTATAGCGACATTAACTATGTCGTGGCTGATGCCGTCTCGCAGTACGCTCGCGATACGTAAGCTATGCTTGTATGGCGTTGGTCATTGACATATTGTAAT
>JAATLQ010031936.1:0-12561 GCA_013421005.1 Heliconius erato x Heliconius himera
TTTCCAATTCCTTATGCGATTTTCTTTCAAATGATGTGCGATTCACATAAAAAACATATGAGTGCAATTTTCTCCAAAAACGAGTTACGAAAAACATTAATTAAAGGTGATTGCGGCAGGATTTTTTTGGGCAACCCTAGTGTAATCTATTCTACTATCATGTATCATTCTTAAATATAAGTTTCATTAGAAAATCTAATCCCTACAGTTTTAAACGATGGGATCTTAGGCCATTAGTTTAGTAATATTTAGTAGATGAAAGAGAGAATGAATTACGAGTAGAAGACGTAAAAAATAACTTTTACTTCAACTTAGCATACGTTTAGTGAGCTGAACGGTTGGACGGTTCCAACGGGTTCAAATCCTGCTACTTTAAAAATCTTATACGTTTTCTAAAAAAGTTTTTATTACTAAATGGAGAATAACATTTTAATAATATTTAATAGCATATGTATACGAGTTGTATATGACACATACATTACACCTTCCAACATTCACTTCTTACTCGTAATCACTTAATAGTCGTAGTTATATCTATTTAACACGGAATAAGCCGCAGGAAAAAGCTATTAATAAAACAACTAAATAAAAATCGATTGATCGAGATATATTTCACTTTTAAATTTATAATATTCCATATTTTAACTTCATAATGTAATCAAAATACAAGGGTTAAAATAAGCCCGTTATCAACACCGGTATCGGTAAAAACGAAACCTATAAAACCAATATATTTTTCCACTTTAAATAAACCAACAAATAAATATTTTTCATACAAACGTCCATATTTGTTTTTCGTAAATACCCTTTATCAAGTAACGGTAGCACTTCGTTTGATTCGGGAGCTTTCAGCTTTTATCGTTAACAGTTCGAATGTATATATATATAAATATATTGAGGCCACGAGTTGTGACTGTAAAACCGACTGGTTGTGGGTTCAATCCCCACTCGAGGAGATGAAATATTTACTTAAATTTATATTTCTATTTCTTCGCTTCTTGTGCCACTCAACACGCAATGCCTCCAGAATTCGGCAGAAAGTGGGGAACGGAGTGGCTTAACACTAAGATCCCCCTGCCTACCCTGCTGTGTGCGGGATACAGCGTGAAGCTGGTTTATTTTTTTATATATATATATATATACATACCTAGTTATGACATATATATGTCATAATTGTCTTCATGTATTATAACTGTTAAAAGTAATCTTAAATTAAATAAAATAAAAAAAATTGCGAATATTTTTTAATACACTATAGTAGGAGATTTTTTTCACAATGCCTGCTTGTAGTGAGAAAACAAGGAGAACCCACATCTAAAATATTATATTATTCTTTCTCCATGATGTTCACCCTTATAGCAGAAAACCTAATGTCAAGACCATTTCTTTCTTTTCATTTAATTTTCAAGACATTGCATGTTAAGTGGCGCATCACAACGCCGCGTTTTGTCTTGTTTTCAGGGTGAGGAAATCAAAATAATTAATTCTATCGAGTGGGAATGCACAAGTATGGGAGCCCACAAGCATCGTGTCTACAGTCAGACACTTAGCCACTGTACCACGACTTTGCTTCCTTTTAGATATGTTATAAAATATAATATGATAAATTCTTATGTAAATTTCAATTTATTCGATAGTAATTTCGATAGTAACTTTAATTTATTCGATAGTATTATTAAAAGCGATGTGAATTAGCCCTACATATTACTATGTATGAAGATGTAATATTATACGAAATTTATGTCAATATTGGAAAAAATCATGCAATTTACGTAAAGTAGAGCATAAGTGCGATCGTCGACGGTGGCAGGACGCCAAATAGTTGTAACTGTGATAATGTGCGACGATGCCGTTTATTCCGCTGTAACTTATTTACATACGTTATATATGGGTGTATTAAAATTTTTCACCAATTTTTAAGATTGTATTATAATAAATAAATAAATAAATAAATAAGCTTTACACTGCATCCCGCACACAGCAAGGCAGGCAGAGGGAACCTAGTTTTAAGACATTCCGTTCCCCACTTTCTGCCGAATTCCGAAGGCATTGCGTGTTGAGTGGCAGAACTCAACGCCGCCAGTGGCAGAACTCAGCTCCACTTTATTTATTTTTTATATTGATATTGCAGCAAGGACATAATATTATCAAGTTGTGTATTGGCAGTACTCGGAGAAATGAATTAAAAGGGTAAAACAATATCTAGAGTTCAAGCAGGAAGTCGAGAACGAAGTGACTAAACACTAGGTTATTTTTCTCCACTCTTGCTATATGCAAGATAGAGGACTCTTTCATGACATTACAAGTTGAGTCGTGGTACTCAACGCTGTGCGTTGTCTTGTTACTAGTGTGAAATTATAAAAATAATTAATTTCTATGAGTTGTAATTAAACCCACAGCCGTCGCGCTTACAATCAGAAATTGTGCCACTGCGCCGCGCCACAAGAATTTATCCAAAATTCATAAAATCCGTTTCGTGTCCATATATAATAACATAAAAGACGGGTTATCCATAGAAACGTGTTGCTTGTACAGCTGATGTGACAAGAGTAACGCACGAATGCACCTTGCACGCTACTCCGCCAGTCAACAAAGTGAAATCATTTTGACAGCCAAAATCAAAACATTTTTACGTATCACAATATAGAGAGGCGAAGGTCAATTGTTATGAGAGTATTTATTTATACTTTATAATATTACACTGTTTTGGTCTCTGTGGGGTCGAGTTGTAAATTCGACTTCGAAATTAATTATTTTCGTTACCCTAATTCAAAATCGAACCCACAATCATCGCGCTTACAATAAGAGTGTCCCACTGCGCTACGACAGCCAAGTTTTCATTACAAATTTAAATTATCTGCAGCGTTGCAGTAAATGAAGGTTTAATCACGCTTCTAGTTCAAGACAGGATAATAGTCGCTTCAAAATTGCATGCCGCATGACGTGTAATAGTCGAGTGCTCTATACTCGTATTAACTAGCGAGGAAATATCTTCTTCACTTTGTTGGAGAAAACAGATTTTATGAAAATACAAGAGAAAATTAGTGAAAAAGTTAAAAACAAAGGTTGACGACAATGGACGAGGCGAAAGAGTATGCAGAGAACGTGATATGGATCAAATCGCTTAAATTTATTCAATTAAAATAATGCTAGTGTCAAGACAATCTGTACTTTGTTTTTCTGAGTATATATCGAATATAACTACTTAATGTAAAGCAACGTTACGTATCTAACTTAATTTAGAATTATTGTACACTAGCGGCCTACTCGCGGCTTCGCCCGCATACCACCTTTAATACTTTTATGCTGCATGTGTCAACAAATAGATACATTCAATCATAAATACTATGTGGCTGTGTGATAGGACGTTATCGGCGGCAAGGGCACCCCCCGCGGGACTCGAGCTAAGGCTTGTGTTGAATTATTTTGATTTTACATCTTCTCGAAAAGTATACTTCCAAATTACATGCTAAAAAAAGTAAAGATTATCTTTATTAAATTACCTTGATGATGAAATAACTTTCGCTTCTAAGGCATGTGAAATAATGTGGCATACATGTGAAATAAAAATCAATGAAATATCATATTACAATTTTCAATATTTTTTTGTCGCAAAATGCCTTATTGTCACTTATCTCTATATATAATAAGACAGTAGAAATATTTTGTCTGTACATTTAGTAATTTTGACTGAAATGGATAGAGGGACACTTAAAAAAATAATAGAAAGCAAAAATATTTTTTTTGTCTGTCCGTCTGTCGATATGTATATCCACATTTTTTCTCTGAAAGTAATGAACAGATTTACTTAAAAGTTTCAAGTTTCACCAATTGCTTTGTTTTAACTCAACTTAACTACTAAAGTTTGGTTCATCAAAATCGGTTAAAATTTTTACATAAAAAAAAAGTTATCGTCATTTGAATGAACTCAAGCCATTAATTTGCTTGCGAACTAACGTTCGCAATAACAATATAATCGCGCTGGTAAGATTCCTGGCTAAAGAATGACATTCGAAACGTCTTTAATTATATGACTGTTGATAAAAATATATATTTTTGAAGCACTATTATAATTTTTTTTTTTTATTTTATAATTTTTTTTTTAGCTTCACGCTGTATTCCGCACACAGCAGGGTACGCAGAGGGAACCTAGTGTTAAGACACTCCGTTCCCCTCTTTCTGCCGAATTCCGGAGGCATTGCGTGTTGAGTGGCAGAAATCAACGCCACGCTTAACCTCGACACCAGAGCGAAGAAATGGAAATATAAATTTAAGTAAATATTTCATCTCCTCGAGTGGGGATCGAACCTACAACCAGTCGGTTTTACAGTCACACTTTGTGCCCCTGCGCCACGACCGGCCTCAATATATATATTTATTTTATTCCAATACATAGTCTAACATACGTATGTATGTATCTCAACGCACGTAGTTTCAAAGTAAGCTTTACATAGCACTGTTTACATTTACGAAGTTTGCGAATGAAGAGCGAATGTGGAGACACTGTTTGTTTAAGATGAAACGTCTATGATATACCGACTTACTCTATTCGCTTTTATAACTTCATGTTTTATTTGTTCTTTAAATATTTAAATACATTAGGATTGGTAGAGTACTTAGTGATCCATCACTCTGCTTTAGTCTTAACATTAGTTAGGTGGCAAAACTAAACGAAATATCTGGTATGATAAGTTCTTTGATTTTCACGATATTACACGATTACAAATTTTAATCGGATTAATCGCGTATATTTAAGGTTTTACATTTTGGAAACCCGACGTTTCAAACACTTTGCAGTAGTCCATGATCACGGGTAGACTGATAGTCTATGATGATGACATATATCGAGGTATTTTTGTTATCTTTTGTAAAATCATCTAGAAAGTTCGATTTAAACCAAAAACTGTCATATTTAATCAGCGCCGTATTGATAGAATAATTTTGAAATTCATTTATTTTTCTTAAAACAAAACATCTCAAAATTACATTTATTAATATTTATTTTATTTTGTTTTGTGTACCGAAAAACACGCTTCGTATATCATTGAAAAGGAGACTAGAACATTTTCACCCAAAAAATGTCGGGTCATCTAAAATTAAAAAGAAAAAATTTGTAGAGAATATAACAAAGCTCACAATGGAGCTTCACCGCTAAGTTCCACTGACTCGACATTTATACAGAATGCAGTATAAAATAGTATTATATTTCCGAGACATATTTATATTTATGGCATAAATATGTGTTTGTTCTAGTCTGGATAAATGTATGAAGAAAATATAAAAAAAAAATTTTAATTTAACAAAAGCTAAATACTATAGCTAATAGACTTTATTTACCTAATAATTGCCAAAGTAACCACCACTCAAGCTCCAAATTCACTAATAGTACTTACCAGTGTTAGATGTAGGTGCATTGGAACTTTCAAGTTATATAACAAAACACCTTTCCTCACCTTTACCTCATTAAAAAAATAAAAATCAAATAATTCAGCTTCACGCTGTATCCGGTACAGGGTAGGCAGAGAGAATATAGTGTTAAGACACTCCGTTCCCCACTTTCTACCGAATTCTGGAGGCATTGCGTGTTGAGTGGCAGAACTCACGCCGCGCTTTGGCTCGACACCAGAGCGAAGAAATGGAAACATAAATTTAAGTAAATATTTCATGTTCTCAAGTGGGGATCGAACCCAAAACCAGTCAGTTTAATGGCTGACTGGCCTCTAACCTCATATTTTTCATATAAAGTAAACCATTTGTATGAGTAACACATCACTCACATTGTTATGCACAAAACGTAACAAATTTCACGAGTGTTGAGCGCAACGCGATAATGCCTCTACAGTTTGTTTTTACTTTTGGAATGAGAGTTTACTTTACTTTACCTTAGACAAGTACCTCTTTGACTTTAGGCAATTTTTGTATTATTCTTTTTATTTTTACGTATTTCCCACAGTATTGATCAATAGCGCGCATTGAATGTAAGGTGCGTGTAGTTGCGTCACGCGTCAAATAGCATTTAACTACAGTACTTACTTAGTTAGCCGGGACATTTGTAGTGGGGTATTATTAAGTGAAGTGAAGTGAAGATAATTAAATAAAGATATTAAAGTGAAATCTGTTGTACGTTTTTATTTTCACCTTTCAGTAATAAGATATGATCACGCGTTCGCTAGCGTCTACCGAATATTTTCTATGGTAGAGGCAGATGCGGTGCGTCGTTACACAGTATTTATTGCGATCTCGTGATAGCACTAAATGTATTATAAAACCTTATATCGTGAGATTACATTTTTTCCGCAATTCCAGTGATAACGTGCTTAGCTTTCCTTATTTGCTAACTGTACTTCAAAGAAAAAACTTTGTTATTGTTGATTTTTTTGTAGAACCACTTTATTGTCTGCATCTCTTTCTATCCATCTATCAAGATTCGTTTACTCAAGAACACGTTGTATCACGCTGAAATGAATATGAAACACTTAGGCTTACTGAAAAATCTAACTTTGATGTCAACGCAATCAAACGATATAGCTGTTTATTTTCCTTTTAAACTGCATATTGTATGTAGTTATTAGTAGTTCATTCTCTTAAGTATGAATCAAATCCACAATGGTCGCGTTCATGGTAAAACGCTGTGCCTATGTTAAGATACTAAATCGATGGTTCTTAGGCAAACCGAAAGTGAAAAATCGCAAATGTTTTCATTACTAGTTTTAATGAGCTTTTTTCAAAATTTATTTTAATCGATCTGATTATTATTTCAAAATAGCAATAAAAGATATTTGTAATTTTTGATTTTCGATACTTTTCTTCATGCGCCGACCGATTGTCAAAATGTTGCATGTTGAGTAGTGGCCCTGAACCCTATGTTTTGTCTTATGAGAAGAGTAAGAAAAATGAAAATACTTATATTTCATCGTCTCGAGTGAGAATAGAACTCACAACCGTCGTGATTATTATATATATAATGAGATGCCTTGCTACTGCGCCTAGACAGTCCCGACCTAGACATGTAATTCGGAAAGAAAATATTCAAAAAGAGAAACAATTAAGAAAATGTTTAAAACAAAGGGTTGTATTACGCTTTGAACAAACAGAACACAACATAAAAATTTAGTTTCATTAATGAAATAGCACTTTTAATCAGTACCTAAAGGCCATAAATTGTGAGGCACCGATATTTCAAGCTAAACATTTGAAAGTCTTACTTATATTTATTTGACTCATACGCTTTAGAAATGCTATTGTATTTGGAAGCTACTTTTGATATTGAGAGTAAATACTATTGAATTTAGAAAGTTTTTTGTTATTGAGACAGCCTTTGGCAGAAATTAATATAATCTTCTAAAAGTGTTTTATAGCTCACACTCAATAGCAGGATAAATAGAGAAAACTCAGTGTTAAGGCACTCCGTTCCCAACAAATTGCGAAATTTTCAAGACATTGAGTGTTGACTGGCAGAGCTTAACAACACAGTTTGTCTTCTTAACTGATAGAGAAAATGAAAGAAATTACTTTCTTTAAGTGTGAATCGAGCCCACAGCAGTCATTTTCAGCCTAAGGCTATGATGTGCCACGACAAGCTTTTAAATATTATTTTTATGTACTGCTTATTTACATTGTACTTCTCTTTTTAAGATAAAAGCTAGAAAATTTTAACTTACCTTTGACTTTGACAGCATAATTAAATTCTTTGCTACCAAAGGCACTTTTTATTGACCTAGAATCATTATATAAGGCAAAATGCGAGAATTTACAGTAAAAAAAACTTAAAATTTTTGATTTATAGGTGCATCATAGAAGAAATAAAATCTTTATCAATTATTTATGCTTCCGTAAATCTAAAATAATGAAAATAGGATGGAACCTTCAGCGTGTGACACTGACTCGCATATTACCAACTTTAAAACTTTATTTATTAATTCTAAGATTACTACAAAATAATAACAATGAGTGAAATTAAATGATGTTTCTTTGGGAAGAGTGGAATGATTTTTATACATTAACTGTATATTGTATTTTAAAAGGATCCATTCTTAGCAACCTAACTGCCTTTTGAAATGGCTGTTGGACATTTGACGATTTGAATAAAGAATATATTTATTTTAAACTAGCGGCTCGCCGACGGCTTCGCCTGCTTCAAATACATGATTATTGATTTAATAAGCAGAATTGATTGACAACTATAATGACTTCTAATATGATTTTTTACGACATTATCTATTAGTTCTTTTTACCTATATAATATACTCTGTTAAATGTGCTGATGTCAGTGAATTATTTAATTTACTCATTCAGAAACAGCCTTAAATGTTAAATTATTGATTTGAAGGATTCATAATATTCTTTTGTAAAATAACTGTAATAATTGCATATTAACTCCTGTACAGTTTTTAAATTAGTTACATATATTATATGAAGGAACCAACCAAAAAGTTTTTGTATTTACTTGATATTTCTTTCAAGATCGTTCTTTAACTCTGTGTTGAATTAATTACGACTTATTTCAAATGACGATAACTTTTTTTTTAATGAACCGATTTTGATGAACTAAACTTTAGTAGTTGAGTTAAAACAAAGCAATTGATGAAATTTTCAAGTAAATCGGTTTAGTACTTTCAGAGAAAAATGCGGACAAAAATATGTCGACAGACAGACAGATAGACAGACAGACAGACAAGAAATAAAAAAAAATCTTTTTGCTTTCTATTATTCTTTTTAAGTGTCCCTCTATCCATTTCAGTCAAAATTACTAAATGTACAGACAAAATATTTTTACTGTCTTATTATACAGGGTGGAAGTGTAAGCACCACTTTAAATGAAACCACAGTTTTAACTACTCTATAAAAGCCTAATATAAATCAGAAAAAAATAAATTCCCAAAAATGAAAAAGTTATTTTTTCAAACAAAATAAATAATAAAATCGTCGTTTTAAAATAAAACGCCATTTGTAAGGACGACGCACGCACATATAAACCTGTCAAAGGAACACCTCCACATACGCCTCATTCCGAAATTGAGTCGTAGGTATTGGCGATAAAGTTCAAAGTTGTTTAACCTTTAGTAGTATTTTTGTAGTAGTAAGTGTTTACGTTATTGGGATCTATACGTAATCGCGTTACACAAAATACAGGTATGGATAAAAATCGTGAAATGAAAAAAAAATCCTACGTCCAAACTGTTGAGGCATCTTGATTAATTTCTTCAAGTATGAGTTTGAAATATTTTACCCTATACGTTGTTTCCGTAAAAGGAGCGCTGCCTCTTCCACCCTGTATATAGAGATGTCTTATTATATATAGAAACTAAAAAGTTCTTATAATTTGATTGAAGTGGATTCGAACCCACTAAACGTTACTCAGTTCCCATGCTAAGCAGTTTAAAGATATATATTTACATAAGAAAAACATAAATATCCAAAGAAATTTTAAAAAAGAACATGAAATATATCTTATCTGATGAAAGGGGTCGTAACAAAAAATAAATCAACTTGACGATTTATTAAGAGTAAAAGGTGTCATGTTATAGAAATAGGAGAGCAGGTGCTATTTATTAGACCGCCTTGAAAACCTTTTTTTAGATTACTTACTTATTATTATATTTTTTATATTTTTTTTAACATACTGGTACCTTTTGGATATAGTGTTATTTAAATATTCTCATTTTTAATTTAATTGATTTTAATTTAATTTTTAATTTACTTGTAATTTTGCACAATTTCCATGAACCTCAATTTTACGTGGCGAACTTCAACACCGCGCTTTGTTTTACCAGAGCAGGCAAATAAGAATCGCTTATATCCATAATAAGCACCGAACCCATAACTATCAACATTCCCAGTCAAGCGACGTCCCACTATCCCAAGATTGCCAAGCCAAGATTATGCAAGCAGTAGATTTGAATTTGGTGTTTGATAACGCAGATTTTTGTTGATTGTACCTTATTACCATAAGGCAACTTGTGAGACCTACAATTTTTATCAAAAAAAAATTAAAATCGTCCTACACTCATGTACATGCCAAATTTCCATTTTCTAAGTTTAGAAATTTCGTCATTGTTTCTGAGTAACAGAGAACTATCAACACAATAATGGAATATTGTGTATGTATCGTGTGTAGTGACATTTCACTACACTATTTCAGTGAAACAAGTGTATTATTATAATTTCGTCTACTTCAGAGTGAATATAATATATTAAATAACAATTTTAAGACGATTTACATAACTGCTGACAACCGACACGCCACGACAATGCCCTCATAATGTATTAAAATTTAATATCTGGCGCAAGAACGTTAATTGATATTAATGGGAATTCATATCTTCGCAAAAACCTTCGTTATTAATTTTGCGAATTTCGGCGATTTAGAAGTCAACGCTATAAATTTACTGTATTGTTTATAAGGGAGTTTAATAAATCATGGCTGACGGGCTTACCAGGTGTTGATCTAAAAACGTCTTTGGTGGCTGTATAACTATATATTTTTTCGAGTTTTTGTTTATCTTTTGCAATTATGACTGTACAAATTTTCAAAGGCTGCGTAAAATCATTTTAGTTATGCATAAATAACAAAAATTCGTCATAAATGAGTAGGATTTACTCACTAAGGATTCCATATCAATTTTGTGATTGTAAACCAACGAGAAGTACAATTTATAAATATAAAAGTTAAGAAATTCACTTCGTATAAAGTGAATTATAAATATATCTTTGTGATTTTTTTTGTGACATACCTATCCATATTTTTGAACATTTTCCTTTACTTCTCTTACACACCCAACGCGCACCCTAAACGTAGACGCCCGCGAAGCGTCCTTTTAGACCCCGATGACGCCATTACGTTAGCGAATGCCCCGTATATCGGTAGGAAACACACTACACATTCACGACACAAACACCGTCGTCGACGGAATCGACGACGAAGTCCGGTTTATTCCACGGCTCGGCCGCGTCTCGGCGCGGTCGGACCCAGCGGTTAGGGACCGTTAGCTCCCTTAGATTAGTCTAATTTTTTGTCCCCAGTCGCGGCTTCACGTCGCGGCTGGCTTTGTTTAGCATAGGGAAATTCCCAGCCCGCTCGACGGTTGTAAGCCGAGGTTCGAGCCCCGCAGGGGGCGCCCTTACAGTCGTCGACTCCTCTCAAGCAGCCAGGTAGTGCTTGCATTTCTTCTGGGACAGAGTACCCTCTTCCCTACCCACCCGGTGTCGCTGTAAAGGCCAATAGGGCTAACAGCATTAACCTCAAGTTCGAAAAAAAAAAATTTACTTCTTTAGTAAGTTCTCAATTCTTGCGAAATCAAAAGTTTTGATTACGCAGCTGATTTCATATAATATGCAACCGACGAAGCATAAACGTTCGTATCTTATATTGCGTTGATTTAGGATATTTTAATATTTTGTTCTCAAACTTCCAAGGCATCGTACTATTGGATATTTGATCACCTATTTCCTCGTAACTTTGAGAAAAAAATATCTTCGCATACGAATCTTAGGCTTTGCACAAAGGTGATTGATTACCTAATGTAACTTATAATTTATATCTAAACTTTATTGCACGCATATATGAATTATCATAGGCTAATAACAGATGAAAGACCTTATAATTGCAAAATTTAAAAACTAAACTAAACTAACTTCACGCTTTATCCCTAGCGGGGTAGTCAGAGAGAACGGAGCGCCAAACGCTACAGTCTCTACATACCTCTTTCGCCTCGTCCACTGTCATGAACCTCTTCATACATACCCTCCGGGGGTCCTCATGTTTTTTACGTGACCTTCCTCCAGTATGTTTGATTTTTTTGAGGTACGGAACCCCAAAAAATAGAACCCCATTATCATTTCACTAGACAGTCATACATACCGACTGCGCTACGCCAACGTTTCACAACTTTAAACATATAAAAATTCTCAAACCCTAGTAAAATGTCGAGACAAAGCATTTGTGAATAGTCGTTTGGATGTCTATTAAACCTTAAGTACCGGAGCGATCCATTGTGTCGTAAAGAATTTCAATAGCTGAACGTACAGACAGATGAATTGTATTTTATGGTTATCGTTTATATGTAAATAATAGAAGAATTGGTTTGGTTAAATGCGCTAATCTCAGGAAAATATACTGGTTTGGACTTTTTTGTATATCATATATGAAACATGTCAACAATGAAACGTGAACTAGACTACTCTTAGATATAGCTATGAAGTTAAAAGCTAGTTTTATTATATGGAATAACTTTTGACATTTACGATGTAAGGTGTGGCCGACGTAGCCAGAAGAGATTTAGGGAACATTCAAGGCTTTTTCCTTTTTTTACTCATTTTATGGATTTAACCCTTAACTGCTCGCATGGGGTCAACGCACTTTCGCGAACGAAAAAAACGCACTTGCAACGGTTGGAACCTCCACGCGTGCCCGCTAGTCTCCTAATATGCGCTAAAGAACATACTCTAGTACCGTTTAGGCTGCTGCAGGTGAAGGCCACGCCGCTGCTCTCTTGAGTCGTGACCCCGTGCGAGTACTTATGTAACTTTTTTGAGAAAGGTAAGCTTTTTATATTCTATTGT
>JAATLQ010031937.1:0-12562 GCA_013421005.1 Heliconius erato x Heliconius himera
ATATACCAGGTACTGCGAGTGATCGTGCTCGGAGTTATCGCCGCGGCTGTCGATGGTTTGTGCTTTTCATGTCACCACCACCACGTGGTCAGCCCGCCGTGTTTACGGCGGCGGGCGCATGCGCCTGTTGCCCTCGAGGGTCAAACACCGGCCTAACCTACGGAGCCTCCGCACGTAACTATGACCGCCGACACGGTAAGTTTTTGAATGTGCCGTCGCTGAACACTCCACAACAACCAACTCTACGTAAGTACAGCCAGCCGTACGAGCGGTTGGCGCGGTGTTTACTACTATGTCTATACAAAATTTCAACTAAAACTCTACTATTGAGCGTGTAGAGTCTCCAAAATGTTAAACAAAAGCAAAAAAATCTATACATAATCAATGAACACGGCCGTGTCCGAGTAAAATTAAAGTGATACGCAATCAAAATATGAAATGTGTCCTTGTGGACGTATCGAGCGGATATGGCCGGTGTTTAGACCCGTGTGTAGTGTCTGTGTGTAGCACCACCACGCTAGGCGGACGGACGGACGGACGGAGCGGTTTCTTATAAGAAATTGAATAAGCCAATATTATTATTACGCAATCTGCACATATCATTCATAAATATGTAAAACAAACTTTGTGTTTTATAGGGAAATTCCAATAGATTTTTTGTGTTCGAGTATAGTATATAAATAATATATATACTATATGAGGCCGTAGTGGCGCAGAGGCGAAAGGTTGTGACTGTATCACGACGGCTGTGGATTTGATCCCCACTCGGAGAGTATTTATCAATATTTTCATTTCTTTGTTCTGGCAACAAGACAAAACCCCGGCAACGAGTTCCACCACTCAACACGCAATGCTCCGAAAAATTCGGCGGAAAGTGGAGGACGGAGTGTATTAACACTAGGTACTACCTACACCGCCGTAGGATCTACCTACACCGCTATATGCTTGATACAGCGTGCAGTTTATATTTTTAATATTTTTTTATATGAAAACTAACAACACAAAATGGAAAATTAATAAGATCAAACAGGTTGAGTTATCGAGGATTGCAATTAAAAAAATAAAGTGAATATATTTGTAGAGTCGTTTTGACGTTATCAACTTAAATTGGTGTGTACCTATAGAGCGGCTTAGAATTATTTTGAATTAATAAAATTAACCGAAATACGTAATAAAATAATAATCTATATGCTCCTAAATAAAAAAAAACAGTTTTTATTATTCATGCTGAAGGTTCTAGGTATATTATTTTTTTTAGAAATCGTAAAAAAAATTAAAATTTACTTAATTGGGATTTAAACCCGCTACTCTTGAACACCGTCTAAGTAGGATTATTATGGTGAAAATTATCTTTGATTGCGTCAATTAGGATGTTAGAAGGCAAGTTTAGAAAGTTGTAATATTATGACCACTTTATTATTATGAGAAAATTATAATTTCATACACATATACGTACATACATCGTAAATAATATAATGTATATATTTGAACTATGTGAGATTTATTCAAGATTAGTCTTCAAGAAATTTGTGATTATTTTTAAACATTTTTAAAGTGTTATTCCACACTTAGAAATGAAAAATACTTATTTAGCGGGACTCGAACCCGCGCCTTCTGGGAACCGACCAGGACCGACCGAACCTGGTCGGTTTCTAGAAGGCGCTGGTTCGAGTTCCGCTACGTTCAAATATTTATACGTTTTCTAAATAAATAAATTTGTGATTGCTTGTATATTTGTTAGTTATTGATGGATAAATAAGGCTAAACAGACTTTGATGAACTTATCTATATCATACATATAATACCTCATTGTATTATATGTATGATATAGTTACTTCTCTTTAATAAATACTATAAATTATTTAATGTTACAATTTTAATTGCTATATTAAAAATGTAAATGCCAATGCGGCATACGATTGTAATTTACAACTATAAAATTAATTATTAAGTCCTTTATGGTGCAGTGGCACAGCGTTTGACTGTAAGCGCGAGGGTTGTGAGTTCGATTACCACTTGTGGAAATGAATTATTTTCATTTCGTTCCTCTGGTTTCTAACGACGTTGAGTTCCGTAAGTCAATGTAAAAAAAACTAAACTGTAACATATTATTTAGGACAGAAATAATAATCCAAGTCACGTTTTGGGATCCTTAAATCATAATGGAATTATAAAGTTGCCTCTTGTAATAAAATAAAACGTAATTAAAATTATGACAAAATTTATTGGCCATGTAAGATGAAAATGGAGATATTTTAAGAGAATAATAATTCGCTTTAACATAATGTTTCTAACTAATTTAGAAGAATGTTTAAAAAATAGAAAATTCACCCAGTTAGAATATTTCACGGCGTTAAGTTTCGCTACTCAAACGCAATGTTTACAAAATAGGCTTCCGCGTTATTTCTTAATGACCAATAGAGATTATTACTAAATACTTCTAAGCTAGCTTTTACCTTTTTTCAAACGAGTAGTTCCTGAGAAATATAATAGACTAGAGGGCGCGCGCGGCTTCGCCCGCTTATTAGGAGTAAATTCTAAAAAAACCACGAAACACGTGTTCAATAAAATATTTTTAACAGTCTGAATTTAATTTTTTATAAAAATCGGTGGCAATTTAAAGATTTTTCCATATAAACTTTCAACCCATTATTTTAACCCTTAGGGGGTGAATTCGTAAAAACCATGAAACAAGTGTTCAATGAAATATTTTTAAGAGTCTGAATTTCAAATTTTATAAAAATCGGTGCAGATTAAAATTTTTTTCCATACAAACTTTCAACCCCTATTTCATCCCTTTAGGGTTAAAATTTTTGAAATTCCCTTCTTAGTGGATGTCCAGAATATGAAAATAAACATCTGCCCAAATTTCACGTTTCTACCATCAGCGGTTACGGCTCTGCGTGCGTCTTACCTCAGTCAGTCAGCACAAGTCCTTTTATATATATAGATAATAGTATACGCAAAATAAAGATATCCATATTTAAAATAGAAAACATACTCATTGCTAGCAACACATAAACATTATAAATCCCAAGATGACATTAATACATACTTTCTAAGTAAGTATCCAGATACAATTACCTTTATTGCTAACATCAAATATCATTAAATAAGTCTAGAAATCTATTTCTGAGACCTAATTTTCGAGACATCAATAGAAATATTTATTTTATATAGGAATATTTTGGATATTACTATTAATATATATTCAGTAGGTAATCGACTTTGAAATTATTATTGTTTGTTTGTCCTGATTTATATTTGAAAATAAACATGTGTTTCTTAGTATGAGTTAATTAGACGGGAACTTGGTTAACTGAGGAATTTAATATATTTTCACACTGCTTCTTCTGTATAGAGTTTGTAGGTAATCAATTGAGAAGAAAAATATAATATGTACTTATATAGTAATATCGTAGAGCTAAAGATTTTGTTTGATAAAACACGCTAATCTCAGGAACTCTTAGTCTGAGTTAAATAAATCTTTTTGTGTCGGTTAGTCTTATATCAGAAGGTCATATGCTGTATTAGATCACGTTAGACGTTTCGATGTAACCCAGTGAATCTGGGGTCAAAGTTATCTCGGGAACTGAAAGCGTATTATGTGTCATACATAACTCATACTTATTTCCATTTAAGGACAAAGGCTACATAGATAAAAATAAAAATATTATTATATTAGTTATTAGTGAAATTTAGTATTAAATTATTAAAAAAAAATCAGCTTCACGCTGTATTCCGCACACAGCAGGGTAGGCAGAGGGAACCTAGTGTTAAGACACACCGTTCCCCACTTTCTGCCGAATTCTGGAGGCATTGCGTGTTGAGTGGCAGAACTCAACGCTGCGCTTAACCTCGACACCAGAGCAAAGAAATGGAAATATAAATTTAAGTAAATATTTCATCTCCTCGAGTGGAGGTCGAACCCACAACCAGTCGGTTTTACAGTCACACTTCGTGCCGCTGCGCCACGACTGACCTCAAAAAATTTTTATATATAGTAGAATAGAGATCGAACCCACAACCTTCGCGTTTAGAATCAGACCATATACCACCCACTACATATTTGAAAAATAAGTCAATAAAAATGTATGTAAAATAAAATAAATCATTAATCATACAAATGTGTGGTGGTATTTAAAGATTGGCAATGGCCGATGACAGGATAAATAAACGAACGCTCACAAGCGACGCCTAATTATTACATGTTGCGGAGTAAAGACTGTATCGACGTACTCACACAACTGTTTTGACTGAATGAACTATGAATTTAGATACTTTTGTTTTTGACGAAACCGTCTAGTATTTAAGTTTTTGTATTATTTTACTATAATTTAGTATTTTTTAGTAGTTTATTGATTGATAACGTGGTAATAATTTTCACTAAAAATTTTCGGTGCTGCAAACCGGATATTACCTTAAAAATTGATATTTAACTTTAAAAAAGATATTACAAACATCATATTTTTGCTCTATTTATTATGAGTATATCATGTACAGACAAATAAAGAATATTGACAGTGTAATCGCCTCTATAATTCGGTAGAAAGTTAGAAAAATAAATATCTTAATGGGAACGGAGTATCTTTACACTATGTTCCCAAGTTCCCAAGAAGTTAAAAAACAAGAAATTATCACAAAACCCCACGATGCTCTACAACTGGTACGATAACATTCCAAAGATACTTCGCACGAAGGTTCCTTTAACAGTAGGTTGTTAATTTAATTACTATTGCCTTTGGTTCCACGTGTCCACGTGTCTGTGAGGAGTAACCGATCTGTATTGGTTCTATACAAACCTTGAAAAGTTATTTTGAGAAAAATTATAGAGTTAATAATTAACTTTTTATACATCTAATTTTATTATAGAGTTAATAATTAAATGTTGTTTTGGTATTTTAAGATTTAATATATTCATTAATAATTTATTTATTAAAATTTAAACTCTTTTTCCATAAAATTTCTCCTTTTAAGATCTTCTCTTTCCGTAATATTCACTCAATACATTGTGTCTCGAATTTGGGCAATAGGCGAAGAATAGAATATCTTTACACTAAATTTTCTCTGCCTACCCTACTATGCGGAATACAGCGTGACGCTAAAACTTTATTAAGACCAATTGATGAAAAATTTTGTAAAAAAAAACTCAATATTGACTTTTTTATATTACATATTTGTTTCTCCATAGTAAAACAGTAGTAAAATCACAGAAATCGACTAAATATCAATTCTATAGGCCGCGAAGCTCTTTCTTGAGGCCGTCTTGGGGCAGCAACACAACAGTCGATTGCAAACGCGACGGATTGCGTTTTTTCCGTCCTATTCAAATATTTTCATGACCTCCCTTTGGTAACAAGATAAAGCGCGGTGTTGAATTTTGACATATCACACGCACATCTCGAAAATTGGGGAACGAAGTGTTTTAGCACTAGGTTCCCTCAGACGCTGGTATATGCGAGGTATAGCATCAAGCTATCATTAAAAAAATACCATCTTAATAATTTTTCCTCAGCGAAAGTACCAGCCAACCAAACTCCACAGGATCTACGGCGGATGCGTGCACAAAACAATTTGGGTTTAGCAAACCATAAAAGCCATCCTTGGATAAGCTATAAATATGTAATGCGATACTGTACGGTATGCATCAACGTTAATAGCCCACCCATTAATATTTATTAGCAATTCTACAATAACTGTTTTGTGAGCGTACTACGAAAGGTATCTCGATCTGTCGCATCGAAAATAATTTGAACTTTGACCATCGTCGTGATTGAGGACTTGATGGACTGTCCAAATAATATGGACGTCTCTAAGAATTTATTTTGGAAATTTATTATAAAATAGTGAAGGTATTGTAGCTCAGTCGATCAATACTTTATATCTAATGATTGTAAACTGAGGATAAGAAGAAATTCTTTCAAAAGAATCTCTATATACAAATTATTTTAGATTCTTCAATATGTTCAATTCCATTTTCCAATCCGCGATTATCTAAATACACCGTGATTAGTTCTTTTATAGAACATACAATATGACGAAATATCTTTATATAGAAAGAAAATAGAAAAATACACTATTATTATACTATAATAATAAAAACTGCCTATTACTGTTCTTAAACCTGGATGGAAGGAATTTGTTTTCATCAAAGATTTATCAGTTCCGGTCCAGTTAAGGCAAATTGCGGTGTCGGATACTACTGATCAAAATGTTGACTTGATCGCAAGAAGAATGAAGTTATGCATTCAATATGTCAGAAACCAATGTAAATTCATTATTTTGCTGATTCTTTCTTCATTTCATAAAAATTGCTTGACGTTGTATCCCGCATACTATGGTATGAATGGTAGGCAAATGGAACTTAGGGAACCTAGGGAAGTATTAAGACACATTGTTCCCCACCTATCGCCCAATCCTCATTACCAGAGCAAGGAAAAGAAACCACCCCCAACCGTCAAGCTTATAATCAGACTTGAACTTTATTGTTGAGGAAAAGTTAACAAGATAGAGTGACTTATCTCACAAAACAAACAAAACTCATACAAAAAAGTTTCTTTCACTAGTCCAAAGCCTTACACTTATTTTCACCAGAAATATATAAAAAACCAAATAACAGAAAGGCAAATTTGATAAGATTATTCTTTGAGGCATATAAAAATAGGATATAACGTTCATATTACGTAGCCGAGTCACGCTACCCCCGACCGGAAGAACACTTTGTTTTGAGGTATTCTAGCGAAGCCTTCTAAAGGGAATAAGAAAATAAGCGGCAAAGCTTTTAGAGATGAGAATTCATTTATTATTATCACGATTTCAGCTAAAGTTTTAAATATTTGAAGTAGAATTTAATTTTAATTATGAATTCTTATTAGATTTTAGAAATCTCTGGTAAATTAATGAAATGATTCATTAGCGAGTGATCGTGGGTTTGATTCTCGCGGTGATTCATACAATATACTCGTTGTTAACCGGTTTTTATTACACTGAATGTTCTTGGAATCGAGTTGTTTGTCTCTACATCGTCTCTACATACACTTTTAAGTTGAAATTTACACCAAAATGGAATAGAATCCGCACTAAGCGGCTTATAAATAAACATAATAACTAATAAAGTGCAAAATGTGAAATCTCTTTTAACACAATTCATTAGGTTTAAAGCATTGGCCTTGATTATCGCTACTACGCCACAAACATTTTTAGCAAAACCCAGTAAAAAACGTTCGCGGCCTCTTTAGGGCATATACACTCGTACTGTCGCAGTTTCACTCATCTCTATGAAAAGCACGACTTTTGATATTTCGCATGTAGCAGGGTAGGGAAGGTGAACCTAGTGTTAGGACACTCCGTTTCCCATCGTCGTAATTCAATGCTACGCTTTTTCTTGTTGCTAAAGCAAGTGGGTATCGAAATCTTCAATCGTTGTATTGGATTGATTTATATATGTATTATATAAAAATCTCTCCCCTTGCTAAGTAACTGACAGACAAGGCACAGATATTTTTTTGAAAATTGGTATAATCTACCTAAGGTTATGAAGTGTAGGGAAGCACTAAGAGAGGATTCCCATCGATATATATTCCCTAATATTCTAATGGGAATTATTTTTTACGGCATAAGCGTATGATTAAAAACACGACAGGTTGTGGGTTCGATTCCTTCGACTCGAAAAATGAAAAAAAAAATATATTTTTGTTTCCTCGAAAATAAAAACGAGAAAAGGTAACGAGGTAAAGAGCGCCATTGAGTTACGTTTCCGTTGAGTGACTTCAAAATGCAATACCTCTAGCCTTCCAAAGGAAGTGTCTCAATGGGAACGAAGTATCTTCTAACTTAGCACTATCCCAGGTTTCTCCTACTTTGCTGTAAAGCATATATTATAAAACTACCTCCATAACTTCTATTAAATGAACGAAGGCAACTCCACGCATCCTTCCGCTCAAGGACTCGTGCAGGATACGCTTATAATTTACAATTTACATACATAAGCCACATTTCAATTATAACCCTCTCAATGAGCAAACACTTGTCGTACCGGTAATGAGATAATACGCACTGGAAGTGGTTTGTATGTTTTGTATGTTTTCTTAATCATCATAATTGATAGGGTGAAGGTGAAATATAGTATATACATATATTTTTGTTGCTTTTCATAACTTTTTAGGTATATATGGAGATAAGGCTATCTAATAAAACAATATCAAAATCGAACTGCTCAGTAAAATAATAAAGTGTGAACCTTAAAATTATATACGGGTCGAATTGGACACCTCTATGAGAACACAAGCTTTTAAGCTATGTTAGCTTCATCCAGTGGTTAATAAAGAAGGGTAGGCATAGGAACCTTGTGTTAAGACACTCCTGAACTTTTCAGCCAAATTCGAGGCTCAATAGTTTCGAAGCAACCCACTGTACTTGCGGCCAGCGTTACCTTCCGGATTTACATTGTTTCATACGTCACACGCGATTTCAAGTTATTTCCAATTAACCACAAAGATGAAACCACAATAGCTAATAATATATATAACTAGATCAAACAATAACTATATATACATATGTATAGATCATTTCATCACTGATTTATGGTTGATAGTCAAACTCTACAATTAATAACATGTTTCAGCTTCCTATGATGGATGTAACGATATATCTTATGGCGTAAGATTTTCTCATTTGAATAAGTGGGCACACGGCCAATATACACTGTATTTAGGTAATATAAGCTATTCTGAATAGAATTGTATTCAAATAGAGACGATGACTTCGACTGAGTGACGGCTTGTCTTACAGACTGGCGTTTGCGTGACGCCGGTTCTAACAAGCTTTTTAGGCTGAGTTATGGTTTATTTCTTTTTAGTTTTATGTTGTACGCCGCACATAGCAGATTAGGCAGAAGAACCCTTGGAAATCTAGTGTTAAGACACTCCGTTCCTTTATAAATTCTTCTTTGCCCCTGTGCCAATTTTGGAGGCACTGTGTGTTGAGTGGCGTAATTCAACATACAATCCATAGCCTTGCTTTGCCTCTTTACCAGAGCGAGAAAATAAAAATATAAAATATTTCATTTCCTCGAGTGAGAATCGAACTCACAACTGTCACACTGTCGCGTTTACAGTCGCACACTTGTGCTCCTGCACCACGACTGGCCTCAAATGAATACCTAGTTATGATTAATATTATAATATGGAACTACATTGAAATGTGTCATATTACACTAGTTTTTGCTTATTTAGTGTATTGCTTAAATATGTATGCCCGTGACAGAGCGATTTGCTTAAGAAAGTTGAAGAAATATCTATTTTAAAAATATCTTAGTTACTCTGAGTGAAAATTTAACCCTCTAATGGTAGAGTACAATTAGACACACCCAAGATATGCTAAAATCGCGGTCAATATAGTGTTATAGTAAAAAATATTACATATAAAAGTGAAAATGTAGAGAAAGTGTATGAGCGAGCTAGTAATTCTTAATGATAATATACAGCTGATATCTTGAACTCTTATAATTAACACTGTCACCCTAATTTGGCATAAAGCGATAAAACATTTCTTCATGATAATCGATAATATTTTTACTCATTATATGAAGAAATTTAAATAAATATATAATTAAAGTATTGATTTCTGCAAATATCTCAAATTATGACTCTACTACACATCTAAAGATATACTGTATAGTAAAATATAAACCTTGCATAACCATATCTAGGCCAAAACTCAATTTTTATAGAGACGTAAACTAAATAAATATTATTACAAGTACTTTAAAACTAATAACATAGAAAAAAAACATACAACGCAGAATTTACTACTACGCAGTTCACGAACTCTACAAAAACAGTTCCGAATACTATACAAAATAATATACTTTATATATTTTTAATAATGTATAAGTGTATTTATTAATTAATATAATATAGTATAATGATTGCAAATCGAAAAGGGATAAAGACCTTTTCCCACTAGTAGAGCGAGTGGCGTGGCTAGAGGCGGGCGCGGGGCGCGGGGTGCGGGGTGCGGGGGGCGCGCAAGGTCAGGGGCCCCACTCGTGCGCATTTTAGCGCAACCCGCCGCTCAGTGCCGTTTACTAGTTTGCTCAGTTATTTACCAAAATTGGATGAAATATGGCTTTAGAATGTTAATTGTTACTTATATTCGTGATGTCTAAGGTGTTCGCCAAACAATATGGTATCTTCTATGGTATTATGTATGTAGAGACGCCATTGATGTGGTAGTATGTCCACTATGTATAGATAAACGATGGATGTTTTGTTACGTATTGTAGAGTTTGACGGTCACATATTTTATTGAGAATGAATGATTGCTGGCGTCTCGATGAATTAATCGGTATTTTTAGTTCGTATGGGCCTTTATTATAAGACAAATTTAAAGTATGTTTATTTCTTTAAGTATAAGGTGTTTATTGGTGAGGTATTGAGAGGAGTTCGGACAGTTGAGGTGGACGTTTATGCGCGTTTACAGGGGTTATTTATTTAAACCTACACTTGTGTCACAAGTCCCAGCCAGGGCTTTGAACTCCTCACCCTCCAGCGTCCGCACGATGAATCCATGGTATGCTGAGTAGATTTTTCTCTTAGCTTAATAAGACGCAAAATAGTTTTTCGCTACAGAAAATCATTATGAATAAACATTTTTCAATTATTTTTTAAATATAAAACAAATTGTATTGTCATAAAACTGGCCATGTTGTTTATTATAAGAACAAATGTAAGATAAATTATAGATCATTGAACTTAAAAGGTTTTTCATTCAAGCATTGTGTGTACGTAATGATGTCGTTACATTTTAAAGATTTTTTTTCCTAGTACAGAAAAGAGAGTAAGTAATCTCTATTCTATAGTAAAGTATATATACTATAAGTTCATTTCACACCTATCAACTTATCAATTGAGGAAACTGAAATTGTCTATACAAAAAACGTTGCTGGTCCCAGCGAGTCTAGTTTGTGCGTTGAAAAAAATGGCATAAAAACAACGTTTGAATGATAGAGAAACGTGCGAGATGTCTATAGCGACGCTAAAGCTGTACACATATTACATATTTTCAATTTTTATAAATAGATTTTTTTAAATTTATTTGTATAACATATTTTCGATAATATATTTAGTAAGAGTAAGAGAATAGTAACTTAATAATTGGACCCCTTTGTCTACTTTGTATATTAAAAATGCTTTAATAGCTCGCTCTTCTTTTTTCTTTTTAAGTCAAATATAATATTGTACGAAGTCTAACTAATGACGCCAAAGATATACGTATTTCAAAAATAAAAATCAAAAAATTGAATCAGCTTCACGCTGTATCCCGCACACTGCAGGGTAGGCAGAGGGAATCTAGTGTTAAGACACTCCGTTCCCCACTTTCTGCCGAATTCTTTCAATAAAGAAAGAAAAAATTCAAACATATATTACAATATTGCTTGATGATTCAATGTCTCTATCACGGTTAAAAAGAATAGTCGTGTCTTTTAATCTTCACTACTGAATTATTTTTATAAAAACAGATTCCAGTTATTACGACGTAACTAAAGCACTTTGTAAAGTGCAAAATCAAAATATACTGTAGATAAAAAGTAGAAAAATAATACACCTTTTACTTTTTGATAGTGTGTAAAAAGCTTAACATCTCAATCGCTAGCGACGCTCCCACGATTTTGAATGGACAAACATTCCGTTATATGGATTTTCAGCAATTCATAGTTTAAACATGTTTAATTAATTCTCTTCCTAACTATTGACTCTACTTAATTATAAGAGAGAGAGCAATATGGATCAAGTCTTGACTTGAATTTAGAATTTTCACAATCTACAATTTTTATGGGAAATGTAAAGGAAATGCACGCAACGCAATGCCTTCAGGATTCGGTGGAAAATGGAGAGCAGAGTGTTTTAACACAAGATTCCCTCTGTCTTACCTGCTACATGTGGGAAACAGCGTGAACCAGAAAAAAACAAAGAAAATGTGAAAGCGTTAAACCATATAGATCTTATTTACAGTCAGACAATTCTAAAGTGACCTAGGTATCGAATCAAGGACCTGATAGTCATCAGGAATTGATTGTTCGACGATCTAAACGGAGTGTCTTCTCACTACGGTCCCTCTGCCTATCCTGTCATATGCAGGATAGAGCGTGAGGCTAAAAAATGCGTTTGAAAATTATGACTGTAAATAAATTACCTAATGTTAGTAGTTAAAATACTATCGTGAAATATGAAACAAAAAAAAAATGTTATTTTATAAAATACGATACAGGTTTTCTTATTTTATTATACAAATAATTTATACAAACGGAAAAAAAATACTAACTTATTATGCTTATTTATTATTTAAATATTTCGTAAAACTGTTGTTATCTTGTACTCAAGATTAGGTGGATTTGCGAAGTTTCTTATTCAATTTAAGTAACACCTGTACCTACAAATGTATAATATATTTTCGCATTTATAATAAAAAATATTTATTGTATAAATTAATTCTTTCATACATGTAATAAACAAGTAAAAAATTTCATTCTTTTTTAAATTATAATATGTAGTAATGAATG
>JAATLQ010031938.1:0-12567 GCA_013421005.1 Heliconius erato x Heliconius himera
ATAAACATGAATGCTTAAACAACTCAGTAATCACATATTTTATAGAAGTTGATATTCAAGAAATTGTGCTGCGAACTTAACCTCACTTTTATCAAATCTCTAATAACTCAGCTCTCAGATTGCCAAAATTTATATAGTTTTCAGGGAGGGAATTATGTACCTAAATCTATTAAATCATACCATTTTCATATCTTTACATTCTGGGCCCAAAAATGTATGGAATAGTTTCAGTCTCCTTTGTAAAAATCTCCCTACAGAGATACTAACAACATAATAAATTGTAACAAGCGTATAAAAATTTCGACGTAGCTTGATGAGAATCTATGGCTTAGTGGTCAGAGCGCCTGGTCGGTTTCCAGGAGGCGCGGGTTCGAGTCCCGCTACGTTCAAATTTTTATAAGTTTTCTAAATAAGTATCCTACGTCTATAGTTTAGACGTAGGAATTTTTTTTCATTACCTAGTGGTATCTTGATTAATTTCTGTATAGCATATAGGGAACAGCATATTTTAAACCCATACCAGGTTTAAAATATGCTGTTCCCTCTATATGCTGTTCCCGTAAAAGGAACGCTGATGTTTCCACCTTGTAAACAATTTTATTTAAAAAAAAAAATTTGCTTCACGCTGTATCTCGCACACAGCAGGGTAGGCAAAGGGAACCTAGTGTTAAGACACTCCGTTCCCCACTTTCTGCCGAATTCTGGAGGCATTGCGTGTTGAGTGGCAGAATTCAACGCCGCGCTTAACCTCGACACCAGAGCGAAGAAATGGAAATATAAATTTAAGTAAACATTTCATCTCCTCGAGTGGGGATCGAACCCACAACCAGTCGGTTTTGCAGTCACACCTCGTGCCGCTGCGCCACGACCGGCCTCAAATTCAAATTTAGATAAGTATAAAATGTCATAAAGTATGCTTAATTGGGGATGGGCCGCGCAAAAATATATATTACGTATATTTCAATGCATATTTATTTTCTAAAGAGCCCGAGATTTATAAGGGCTTAGAATATCTGTATATATTTCGTATATTTTTCATGAATAGAAAAATATTTACCAATGTTCTGCTTGTATCAATCAGGAGATAATAAATACAGTGCAGAATTTCTAACTTCAATAGTTGAAGTCACAGCAGAATTCCTCGTGTCAAGAGAATGCCAATAACTTGCGGGAGATGTTTGATGAAATTACTTAAGTTTCAAGGAGGTGCATTGGGTTTTGAATTTCCTTTCTAATATTTATATGATATAAATAAGACACAATTTTTTGTTCATTTAGAAATATATAGTTATAGCTATGGAAGTGTTTATAAGGGAAACTATTTTTTTCTGCTTCACACTGTGTCACGTATATAGCATGGTAGGCAGGGGGAAGGAACCTAGTGTTAAGTCACTCCGTATTCCGCTTTCCGGCGAATTTTCGAGGAATTGCGTGTTGAGTGGTGAAACTCAAATCCGCGCTTTGCATCGTTAACACAGTGAAGCAATAAAAATATTAATATGTAATATTAAGTATATACAAAGTGAATATTCAAAATGGCGTTCGTTCATTTATTTAAACGTTTCAGCCTCGCAGCAACTACGCTAATTGTTTGTGGTTTTAATTAATAATTCCAAAGCACTACCTTTATTACCTAGTCATAAAAATAGATAGCTTATCAAATTTTATGACGTGTATATAGACACTTTAAATTTTCTATACATGTGTTATGTTCTCCTTTATAACAAACAATATATTGAGTTTCTAACTGAGACAATAAAATACGGACAGAATGTTATTAGGGTTCCGTACCTTTTAAGGAAAAAAGGAATCCTTATAAATACACTTCGTTGCCCGTCTGTCTGTCTGCCTGTCTATCTGTCCCTTAAGATTCTTTATCTCCGAAACGCTTGGAGATATCGAGTTAATTCAAACCGTATATCTAGCCGTATCTACGGCCGTAAAAAAACGCATATATAGGCTAAAACTCCAATTTTTGTACGGAACCCTAGGTGGACGAGCCCGACTCGCGCTTGCTTCACATCGTTTGACTATAAACTTGACGGTTGTGGATCTGATTTCCACTCGGGGGTATTATTTTCATTGTCTCGCTACCTCGCGCAAAGCCTCCGTAGTGTTTGGGGAACGAAGTGACTTGACATTAAACACTCTCTACCTACCTTGCTACAGACAAGATACAGTGAAGATTATTGAGTATGTTTAATTTATTTAATAATATAAGCTCCTATTTTTAAAAAATCAGTAACGATTTTTATAGATAAGCTGCCAATATAATCGAAGCTTAAGAGGGTTTACTCCTTAATTCAATGTTTGCCACATTTAAGGGTGTTTCAAATCGTTAAGATTTGTACACTAAATATATTCCATATTTCTACAGATTAGATAAAATAAATTATAACAATTACAGCGTAAGTTTCCTTAAATTGATATTTTTCTTATTGATGTTTCTTTTCATTCTTGGTAAAGTTATAAATAATAGTAGATATATAAAGCACGAACAGTATGTCTTTATATTTTCTGATACATACAATACACAATCGCAACTCGCACAATATTTTTTTTTTCAGCTTCACGGTGTTTTCCGCATACAGCAGGGTAGGCAGAGGGAACCTAGTGTTAAGACACTCCGTTCCCCACTTTCTACCAATTTCTGGAGGAATTGCGTGTTGAGTGGCGGAACTCAACGCGAAAATATAAATGTAAGCAAATATTTTATCATCTCGAGTGGGGATCGAACCCACAACCAGTCGATTTACAGGCACACTTTGTGCCCCTGCGCCACGACTGGCCTCAATAAAACAATAAAATGTTTTTTTATAAAATAAAACGATTTTTTCTTAGGTTTTCTTTCACTTATATCAAATAAAAGAATGGACATAATATAAATTAATATACAAGTAACAATATGCTTTAAATGGTTTAATTAAATATTTTAAAGAGAAAATATACCGAAGCTACCTTATATTTGGCAAGGTTAATTAAATTAATATTTGACTGAGTCTCTGTAAGCATAATAACGAACGTTTATAGGCTTTATGAAATTATGCAAATATAGGTAATATCACGTTTGAGATTTTATTTATAAATATCTTTACTTGACATAATATACAAAGCAAAATAATGTTTTTATAATCTATCCTTCAATTAGCCTTTCAAAGTCCAATGCTGGCCATAGGCTTCCCTAATGCTCACCACTCCGTGCAGTTCTGCGCCCTTTGGAAAACCTTTGAATCCAGCCGATTCCCGGTATCTTCCTCAGGTCGCCGGTTCTCCTGGTTGAAGGGCGACCTGTAGTTCCTTGTAGACTTTAGTAGTTAGACCGTCATCGGTTGTCGGTCCACTTCATCTTGCAGATTTTGAAAGCTACGTCGATAAAATGCGGATTCCATCATTTCGAATTCTGTCGCGTAGAGAAATACCAATCATTGCTCGTTCAGCGACTTGAAGTCTGTTGATAAGGGTTGCTTCTAATTGACGTATAAAATTTAATGTTTCTCATCTTGCTTTTTAAAAAAAACAATTATAGAATGTATTCCGCGCACACAGAATGAAAAAGTTGAAATTACTTTTTCAATTAATTTTAATTTTCATACTTAAATAAAATACCATTTATACAGATCTCTAATATTATCTTTAAAATTAGACGGAGTAAAACTTTCCGTGAATTTCATGAATTTCGTGAATTTCACATGGACAGATGGAATGTCTCCTATACTTTTCCCACCACTTGCTCTGATAAATATCCTTAAAGTTATTTTAAGATCATTATATAATTAGTCCAGTCGGCCAGTTGTGGCACAGCAGCACAAAGTGTGACTATTAAATCGACTGGTTGTAGGTTGCCCACTCGAGGAAATGAAATGTTTATTTACATTTATGTTTTCATTTCTTCGCTCTGGTGTCGAGGTAAAGCGCGGCGTTGAGTTCCGCCACTCAACACGCAATGCCTCCAGAACTCGACAGAGATTGGGGAACAGAGAGTCTCAACACTAGATTTCCCTGCCTACCCTGCTGTGTGCAGGATACAGCATGAAGCTGATTTTTAATATAATAATTAGTACACCAGATATAATTAATTAATTTGTGCATTGTTATTTAGTAATATTAGGAGCTGGTTGTGTCTTTGATTCTCACTTATGAGAGATTTTATATTTAAAATATATATATTTAGCCGATTTTGTTGCACAAAGTAAGTTAACAAATTTCGCCCCTCACAACACCTCTAAATGAGAGAAAAGTTTTACACTTTTCTCATACAAATTTGTATGTGAACACTCACTTTATTGTTTGCGTGCAACACAAAATGTTAGAGCTAAATAAAACTTTAAATAAAAAAATATATATGCTACATTTTATTTCAGCATCACGCTGCATCCCGCATATAGCGGGATAGGCAGAGATCTGCCTCAACGCCGCGCTATGTCTAATCACGCTTATGCCACTGCACTACGACGGCCTCAAATGCTACATAATTAAATATATTGTCCTTTAATATTCCTTCATTTCCTGTAACCCAATGCGAACTGCATAGATTTTTTTCAAAGAATGGTGCTTATTTTCTCAAAGACGTTTTAAAGCATCCCCTAATTTTGCTATTTGTTCAAGAATAAATCGTTTTTGAAGCATAAGTAGGTGCTTGAGAATATGAGAAAATGCATTATAGCGTAACTGCAGCTCGTGTTATTCAGCGATATTAAATTCAAGCCTGACCGCGCTCTTACCTACTTTTATTGTGCTGTAAAATAGCTATTTATAACGAATTAAAATTAAAAATGTGGTAATCTTAAATGCTTAGGTCTATAGGTAACAGTTCATAATCGGTTTTTTGGTCAATCAATGTCTGGAGTAACTCGCAAAGGGTAGAGACTTAAAATTTCGAAAGCAACTGACCAACTACCAAGCCTCTGATAAGAAAAAATATATGATACTTTTTATACCTTTAAAAGATTACTGTAACATTTTTAAAAAATGTTAATCGACTAGGAAAATCACAAATTATTATTTAGTAATATATATAAAATATATTGAAGCGGTTCTGGAGCAGGGGCACAAGCCTGCTACTGTAATTCTGACGGTTGTAGATTCGATTCCCACTCAGAAGAATGAAATATTTAATGTCGGGCAAACCAACAAATCTAATATAAGTAAATTATGCTAACAATAGTATTGTCATTTCCTCTGTCTGGTAATTTCTCCAGGATTCAGCGGAAAAGAGACATTGGAGGTGTCTTTATAGGAACGGATCGTCTTAGCACTAAATTCCCAGGATCCCTCTGCCTACCCAGCTAAGTACGGGTACAGCGTAAAGCTAAAAATATGAAAAAATATTTTAAGGAAGGTTTTATAAATTTTGTGTAACGGTCTTATATTATATTTATTTGGGATATATTTCAGACTCGGTATGACGCTGGCCAATTTAAAAATGTAAATGTAATTTGATAGTTGAAGCAAAATTTGAACAGTTATTTTCCTAAGAGAAAGCAGATTTTCCTACATCATCTGTAAACTGAAATTATTATAAAATTAGGTGCAAAATAAGTGTTTTGAACATGTTCAGTACATGTGTGTAAATGGCATTTTATTTAAATTTTAAGTATTAAAACGAAAATTAAATGAAAAATTCATGAAAAAATAAATATGATACTGTGGACGCGGAATACATACTATAATTGATTTCCTTAAATTGCAAGATGTGAATGTAAAAACATAAAATGTTATACGTGATTTACAAAAACATTATTCTGTTCACACAAAACAATTATTTCAAAGTAAAGAAATTTATAAATAAAATCTTAAACGTCATATTACGTATATGTGCATAATTTCATAAAGCCTATAGACGTCAGTTATTATGCTGACAGAGACTCAGTCACATATTAATTAACCTTTCCAAATATAAGGTAGCTTCGCTATATTTAATTTTAAACATTTAAAATGTATTGTTACTTGTATTTTATTTTATAAAAAATATTTTATTGTTGCTAGTTGCAATTGTGTGAATGAAATCGGATGATAATTAAAAAAAAAGTAATAAATATCAGCTTCACGCTGTATCCCGCACACAGCAGGGTAGGCAGAGGGAACCTAGTGTTAAGACACTCCGTTCCCCACTTTTTGCCGGATTCTACAGGCATTGCGTGTTGAGTGGCAGAATTCAAGTAATAAATATTGTTTTAAAATTATTATCATTCTTTCAAAAAATTTAAATTTTTTATACGTTTTCTAAATAAGTATTATCATTCTCTTGAAATAGAACTCGCTAACTATCACCTTTGCGATCAGTAACTACGCAGTATACAACTAAATCTACGCAGATTTGTTTTAGTAAGTAACTGACCTAGTTTTAAATAAATTAAAACTCGTTTTAAGATAGTAAAGTATGGAGTTATAGCATGTCGAATAGCCCATTTCACTCACTGCTACTCATATTCTTTCTTGAAATGAGCAGCATCCGTAGCAATAAACTGATCGTAAACAAAACGAAATTTTACATTTTCTCATGTCGATACTGTTAAGGCGTGACTAGTAACTATCGGTAATATATTTTAAATAATAGATTCATATACAGTGTTTTAGTCAGCACTACTTTAAATAAAACCACAGTTTTAAGTACTCTATAAAAGCCTAATACAATTATTTATTTAAATTAAATTAAATTAAATTAGCTTCACGCTGTATCCCGCACACAGCATGGTAGGCAGATTGAACAGTCTGCCGAATTCTGGAGGTATTGCATGTTGAGTGGCAGAACTCAACGTCGCGCTTTGCCTCGACACCAGAGCGAAGAAATGGAAATATAAATTTAAGTAAATATTTCATCTCCTCAAGTGGGAATCGAACCCACAACCAGTCGGCTTACAGTCACACTTTGTGCCGCTGCGCCACGACTGGCTTCGTAATTATTTATTTTCTTTTCCAAAAATGAAAAAGTGATTTTTTCAAATAAAATAAATAATAAAATTGTTGTTGTAAAATAAAACACCATTTATCAAGAACGACGCACGCAGCTATAAACCTATCAAAGAGAAACCGCCGCATACGCCTCATTCCAAAATTGAATCGTAGGTATTGGCGTTTAAAGTTCAAAGTTGTTTGACCTTTAATAGTATTTTTGTAGTAGTATGTATTTACGTTATTGGTATCTATGCGTAACTGCGTCACACGAAATACAGGTACGGATAAACGTTGTGAAATGAAAAATAAAAACCCTACATCTAAACTGTTGAGGTATTTTGATTCATTTCTTTAGGTATGGGTTTAAAATATTTTACTCTATATGCTGTTTCCGTAAAAGGAGCGCTGACGCTTCCATTCTGTATACAAGTAAATGGCTCGCGGATTTACCGTTCGAGTTCTCATATATTATGTTTGGCAGTTATTATAAGGTCTAATAAAAACATAGGGCGGAAAGTAAGTATAGGAGTGTCTTAACAGTAAGTTCTTTTCTCTGTAATATATAAAATAAAATATAGAAAAATATTGAGTAAATTAAAATAAATTTTGTTTATATTAATAAAATGTTAGTACAGAACTGCCCCTTAACACAAGACGACACGAGTTCTACAAATATACGTCAAACATTCAGGCGAATTCTTTTCTGTATTACTACATGTTTAAATCCATTTGAGAATATATTCTTTAACAACAACGCTTTTGTTTTGAAAGAATTACAATAATATACCAAAAATTTTGTATTTTTTAATATATTTAAATTAATATTTATTTTTATAAAAAAATAATAATAATAAGATATATAAATACTTTTTGTGCCTACTAAATATTTAAATAAGAACACAGGAACTTACTCTCTAATAAAAGATAAGTGTGTGTATTGTGTGCATAGTGACATTGTGAGTATAGCCAGACAAAAAAGACTATTAAAATTCTAAACCACAGTACGATCACGTTATGCATTTAGTAACTATAATATAAATATATATTTTTTAATATCAAGAAATTTCTGATTCCATTGCTAGGTGTTTAAGATGCATAAGCATATGTAATACTTGGCAAAAACCCAAAAATATTAACCTTATAATAAAATGATGCTGGATAATCTCAAAGTTATTTGTTAAGCTACAGTTATTTATTTCTGAAATTGGAGAACGGAATGACTTAGGTACTTTTTGAACAATCGTAAAAGTTCAATACTCAAAACAAAAGAGGATTGATTGAACAAAAGTGCCTTAGCACTAGACTACTTTTCTCTCCCTGCCTTACAATTCGGATAAACGGTGAATGTTATAACAAATTATATAGTAAAGTAAGCAGAGGAAGCCTAATGTTAAAACATTCCGCTTTCGAATTCTGGAGGCATTGCGTATTGAGGCGGAATTCAACGCCGCACTTTGCCCCGACACCAAAGCGAAGAAATGAAAATATTCAATATTTCCTTTCTTCGAATGGAAATCGAATCTACAACCTGTCATATTTACTGTGTGCTATAAAACTATTACCTCATTATACAGAAATGAAAATAGATCAGCTTCACGCTGTATACCGCTCATGGCAGGGTAGGCAGAGAACGTAGTGTTAAGACACTCCGTACTCCATTTTGCACTGAATTCTGGAGGCATTGAGTGAAATTATGTTGACTTCAACGCCGATCTTTGCCTCGACACCAAAACGAAAATCTAATAAAAAGAAAAAAATAAGAAAAATACATTTATATAAATATTTAATTTCCTCGAGTGGGGATCGAACCTATAACCAAACACGTTTACAGTCACACGCTGTGCGCCTTCATCACTACTGGCCACATATTATACAGAAATTTCTTGAAATCAAAATGAAACCAAAAGTTTTGTTTGCTTAAATTCAATCCTATCGTTGTTTCACATATTGAAGCAGGCGGGCTCACGAAGTTTAATTAAGGACAAGTATTTTCTGATTTGGACTTACTATAACAAGATCTTTGGTTTTCACGGTTTTTAATCTTCGTAAATGAAACTATTTTAATAGCTTAATTAAAATAACCTACATGTGACCACCGACTACTGTGAGTGTTTGAAACGTCGGATTTTTTACATATTACATTTTTTAAATAATTTTTGATTCGACTTTTTAATTGCTTTTTTTATATTACTATCATTTAATTACTTTGTGATTAAAGGTTTTTTTTTTAATAAGTTATATTATCTTAAACGAATATTTGATTAATATAACAATCTATACTGTATGAAATTTTAAATGAAATATAGGATTGTTGTTGGTGGCAATTATTAACGTAATAGATGAATAACAATGATTTTGCAATTTTTTATTTGCTTGTCTATGCATTTCTTCACGTTAATCTCAGAAACGGCTTAACCTATTTTACTGTAGTTTTCACTATTGACTTTGGTAAACTTTTATTACTATTTAATATTTGATTTCTTCAATCGATTTATAAAAAAAATTTTTTTAAATAATATTGTTCAGCAAAATAACTATAAATTACTATTTTACTGAATTGGCTAAAACTTTACTATTCAGCATAAAAAACGAAAGTAATGTAATTAGTAAATTAGTAATTATGTAGCTCAAGCGGGCGAAGCCGCAGACAGGTCGTTAGACCTTAATTAAAATCAATATCACACAGCTTTAACCACAAAACAAAAACTAGATTACACAGCTGACCTAATAGCATGTCAATCCACGTTAGGTATGAGGTAGTCTAATTAGATTGTTGAAGGTAGACAGCAATTTATGCACTGGCCAGACTCATCTCGACGCCAAGATTCAATTATACAGGGTAACTCAACTGCATGTCTTTGCTTGGATACATCGTAAACGGAGCATATGTAATGTACATACAATATTAGACTCGATTTATACGTTCATAAGATCTAAAATTATAAGTCATTTTGTTTACATGAGGCCTTCGTGGCACCAACATGTAATTTGCGACATTTAATTCCGCCTCTCAATACGCAATGCGTCCAGAATTCGGCGGAAACTGGGGTACGGAAGTACTTTAATGGGGACGGTGTGTCTTAACACTATGTTCCCTCTGCCTACTCCGCTAGCGGGAAGCTAAATAAAATATTACATTACTAGTATTAAATAATTAAATACACATACATATACAGTATACATCTAAAATGCATAATAAAATAATGTCTATTGTATCATCCGTAGATACTCCATTATAGTAAATCTATTTTCAGGATAGGTACCTCAATCCCTGTTTCCTAGAGCGTCCCTAAGCCGGATCTGAGTACATAATCCAGACGAGGAACACGATACTAAAAAGGACTTAACCGGAATAGTTAGACGGTATAATTTAATTGATAATTATAAAGTTGAAGCATGACTATCCAAGTTATTTTCTAATTTGTATAACATTAATGTATTATAATAAGCATTTTGTGATAGGATATATATATATATATATATATATATATATATATATATATATATATATATATATATATATATATATATATATATATATATATTTGTGCTAATTTATGTATTTTTATAAAATAAATCAAATGATTCGATATTTTAATATAGTCAATAGTTATACTACATAACAAGACAAAGCGGCAGCGTTCTATTTTGCCAGTAAATAAAAAATATATTGAATTTGGGCAGAAAGTAAAGAATGGAGTGACACTTAACAGCATTACGTAGTGATCAAACTTAAGTTCTTTGCCTTAAAACCGCTACCGATCAACTGGCTTTGACGTCTGTGAAATCGAATAGCGATTCAAGCAGCTTCGCCCGCTTATACTCATTTTTAAATTATAAGGTTAATATATATTTTTTAAATATATTTTTTTATAAAAAGTAACCTGTCTTGTAGAATATGTGTACAGAGTTTCATGATAATCAGTTGGGTTTTTTTGGCGTGAAATCGTAAGTCACATTTATAATTTTAGTATAATATACATACTACATACAATTTCATATAAGTAGAAAATACCGTAAAGTATGTATAATTATTGACCCATTCACATACAAACACGTATTATGTATATTTCAATGTATATTTATATTTTCTAAGGAGCCCGAGACGTATATTAGGTTAGAATATCGATATATTTTTCCTTAAAAGGAAAATACTTAACAATATTCCTGCTTATATCAATCAAGAGATAATAAATACAGTGCAGAATTTCTAACTTCAATAGTTGAAGTCACTGCAGAATTCCTCGTGTCAAGAGAATGCCAATAACTTGCGGAAGATGTTTGGTGAAATTACTTAAGTTTCAAGGAGGTGCCTTGGGCTTTCAATATTCCTTCTAATATTTTATTTTATAATAACTATGGAAGTGTTTATAAGGTAAACTACTTATTTATTTTCTTTTCTGCTTCACGCTGTATCCCGGATATAGCAGGATAGGCAGAGGAAAGAAACTTAGTGTAATGTCACTCCGTATTCCACTTTCCGGCGAATTTTCGAGGAATTACGTGTTGAGTGGCGAAACTCAAATCCGCGCTTTGCATCGTTAATACAGTGAGGCAATAAAAATATTAATATATAATATTTAATAAATATATAGAATGTGAATATTCAAAATGGCGTTCGTTCATTTATTTAAACGTTTCAGCCTCGCAGCAACTACGCTAATTGTTTGTGGTTTTAATTAATAATTCCAAAGCACTACCTTTATTACCTAGTCATAAAAATAGATAGCTTATCAAATTTTATGACGTGTATATATACGTTTTATTTTTTTTTAATATATGTATTAAATTTTCAATTTCCACCAGGCAATTAAAATGTTATTTTTTAGTGATAAAGCCTTCGTAGTAATCCAGCTAGATCAAAACCAAGCCTAGCGTTGAATTCCGCTACCAAATACGAAATATCACAAAAAAATATATATTAGGGACAGAGGGACTTGACACTAGGTTCTCTCTGCCTACCCTAGGCAGGGGGGGCTACCCTATGCAGGACACAACGAAGATAATTTAGTATGTATAAATTATTTAATAACTTACTCCTACTTTAAAACAATATTGATTAGTATCTATTAATAGATTTTCATAATATCTGTTGTTGAGTTTCAACTGTAAAAGTCTTTTGAGACATTTGAAACGTAGCTGGAATATGACAGAGCTCCCGACAGCTGATGTAGACTGTAAGTGACGTTTATAGTGGAAAACAACTACAATGTAGATACATTTTAAGAAAGTTTTATTTGCTGTACGAATGTTATTGTTATACTTCACTTCCTTTTAAGCTGTTACATATGTTATATATAGAAAATAAATAAATAGATATATAGATATAGATATAGAATATAGAATAAATCAGCTTCACGCTGTATCCCGCAAACAGCAGGGTAGGCAGAGGGAACTTAGTGTAAGACACTCCGTTCCCCACTTTCTGCCGAATTTTAGAGGCATTGCGTATTAAGTGGCAGAACTCAACACCGCGCTTTGCCTCGACACCAGAGCGCAGAAATGGAAATATATATAGTTGTGCCGCTGCGCCACGACTGGCGTTATATATAGAAAGTTATACTAATAATTGTGATAATCTATTAGTTTATATATATATATATATATATATATATATATATATATATATATATATATATATATATATATATATATATATATATATATTTTTTT
>JAATLQ010031939.1:0-12567 GCA_013421005.1 Heliconius erato x Heliconius himera
AGAGAAACAACATTTAAAGCTATTATTTCACCAGTTCGTATTAATTAAATTAAATAATAAAATATATTATTCTTTCTTGTTTTTAAGAGACGTCAATGTCATAGCTGAACGAAGTATTTACTCACTTCGTTTACATATATATATATATATATATATATATATATATATATATATATATATATATATATATATATATATATATATATATATATATATATATATATATATATATATATATATAAAAATTGAAAGTGGGTTCCTTCTGCCTACTCCGCGTGAAGCTAAAAAATGTCTGTTCTTTGAACATTCGTTTATAAATTGCTCTTTTATAAATCGTTTTGTGCTTTTCACAGTTGACTAAATAAAAAAAATGCTTCGAGAAACTTATTAACTTATTATTCTTATTTATTGATCAGTGGTCGAGTATTTTTAACTATATACTTGCTGTTTTTAAAATTTCATCCATAACCTTAATATATGTATACCATAAATTTTATATTTAGAGGAACACAGATCTACGTTTCAAAGGTAACCAGATTTTAAAAAGTAAAATGTGTATAATGACAAGCTGTATCGGAAGTTTGCACTAACCAAGAAACGATGGCTTTATATGACTTCTGACCTGATTTTAAGTCTAATTTATGCTGAAAGTGATATAATCGAGACATTTCTATGTGAGGCCAGTCGTGGCGCAGCGGCACGAGGTGTAACTAACTGTAAAACCAACTGCTTGTGGGTTCGATTCCCATTCGAGGAAATGAAATATTTACTTAAATTTATATTTCCATTTCTTCGCTCTGGTGGTAAGGTTAAGCGCGGCGTTGAGTTCTGCCACTCAACACGCAATGCCTCCAGAATTCGGCAGAAAGTGGGGAACGGAGTGTCTTAACACTAAGTTCCCTCTGCCTACCGAATAAAATAAAACTAATACTCAATATTTAAGGGCAGTTTGCCAAAATACAAACAAATAAGTCTTTAAATCGGTTAAGCAGTTTCTGAGATTATCGTGAAGAAGCGCACAGACAAACAGACAAACTGACCAAGTTTTCATCTTCTATGTAAAGACACCGATGAGTTAGAATTTTATTGTAAGTATCGATAAGTTGTCTTTTTATTTTAAACATTCAATTGAAGATTCTTATGGGAGGTACAAAAATGCGACCTAAATGCGTGTTAATAACTTTCTCATAAAAAATCTTCATTGTGCTGCAAACATACATAATAGGTATATCAAAACACGAACGTAATTCAGTGTGTAGTAAATAATTCTGTGGTATAAGCGGGCGAAGCCGCGAGCGGGTCGCTAGTCTTCAATTAAAATCGAATCAATATCCATTGTGTATAACGAAAATAGATATTGTCTTATATTTCTCAACTTTATTTCATAACATTTGACATATTAAAGAAAACCATACATAAAGAGAATATCATAAAACTTATAAAAATTAAACCGATAGAATTAATCTTCCATACAAAATAATGGATTGATATACTGAGGTGATCAAAAGTTTTTTTGCTTTTTAAAGAAGTAAAGTGATTTGTCTCTAGACTAGTTATTTTTGTTTTACTGTACTTGTAAGAGCCGTCATATTATTTAACATTGTCATAAACACAAAAAAAAAACTTAAAAATGCACTACCACACCGACTCAAAATTATTTAGGTACATTATTATATTACACTATTTTAAGAAATAAAGAACTTAGTTAAAAAGATTAATATTTACTAAGTGTAAGTAATAATTATATTATGCTTTTCAAGCTATTGTCGGTTTGCGGTTGTCTGTCCCGCATATAGCAGAGCAGAGAAGAAAAATGTTTGAGACACTATTCTCTACTTTCTATGCACACAATCTGAGGGATTACGTGTTAGTTGTCTGAACCCAGGGCTTAAGCTAGAATCGAACCTAAGACTGCAAGACCATTAATATACCCACATCCCTAAATGCTTTTTAAACATCATTAAAGTGTTATTCCACACTTAACAAAAAT
Organism: Heliconius erato x Heliconius himera; assembly: GCA_013421005.1. NCBI lineage: Eukaryota > Metazoa > Arthropoda > Insecta > Lepidoptera > Nymphalidae > Heliconius > Heliconius erato x Heliconius himera. Next base: position 1,991 of record JAATLQ010031939.1, read on the forward strand.
AGAAAGATACGCTGCATAAATTCCCATATTTCTTGTTTAAATAAATAAAATAATTCTGAAATCATTACAAAGTTTTTTTAGCTACACGCACATAACAGGATAGGCACAGGGAACCTAGTAAGACACTACTTTCTCATTAAGACTTTCCGTTTCCGACTTTCCGCCGGATTCTCGAGACGATGCCTCTCGAGGAGCGTATACTCAAAGCCGCTATTTGCCTCGTTACCAGAGCGTTACTAAGATCTATATATTTTTTTCAGATACTACTCTTAGAGGCAGGTCCAGAAGAACCCGATGTAACGATGATACCAGCACTACCTTCAGTGCTGGGTGGCTCGAGTATAGACTGGAATTATAGGACCCAACCTGAAAAATTTTCATGTAGATCTAGGAGGGGACAAACTTGTGCATGGCTTAGGTAACTCCTTTTTATAATATTTGTTTTAGCTTTATGCTGTATCCCACACATAGCAGGGTAAGCAGATGGAACTTGGGGACGTAGTGCTGAGACACTTTTTCTCCGTTCTTTCCGCCGAATTGCGTTAAGTCGCGCAGTGCCTCGTTAACAGTTCCACACGAATCCATAGTTTATCGCATCTCATCATCTCACAGTCTCACGTTTGTGGCCTTGCGCCACGACTGGCCTTTCTCAATATGAATTAAATTTATATTATTCATATAAATGATAAATGACTACTCGTGAAACTTTATTAATAATAAAAAATAAATAAGCTTCACGCTGTATCCCGCACACAGCAGGGTAGGCAGAGGGAACCTAGTGTTAAGACATTCCGTTCCCCACTTTCTGCCGAATTTTGGAGGCATGCGTGTTCAAGTGGCGGAACTCAACGCCGCGCTTTGCCTCGACACCAGAGCGAAGAAATAGAATTATAATTTAAGTAAATATTTCGTCTCCTATCGATAATCAAACCTACTACATCATATACTTAAAATAAAACATAAAATTGACCCACACTTTTTAAAAAAAAAAAACAGCTTTTACAAACCCATAATGTATTGTGAAGGGCCCATTAAGAGAAGGTTAAGATATAAATCACGACGACACGATTGCTACATCTCAACAGTTAGGTCGAGTAATGGCTCTTCTGAGCTCGTAAACTATCGTATACGTGAAAGCTACATAACCGTAGCAAAGCAGATTTATAAATCAAATGTGTTTTTTGATGAAGACAACATGGATGTTGCCTGCAAAAAGATCCTGCAGATCTTCCAAAATTCCTAACACCTGAGAGCGACTGGGTGGTGGTAGTAGCCGAATGCACGAGGGTAATGCTGGACGATGGCAAAAGCCATCTGGAGCGACCCATACTTCGTGGGTTGGGACCTACTAAAACTATCCTGGATTAATAGGGTTCCGGGCTGTGGCAAGACAACACGCATCACCAAGCATTTCGATGAGAAACAGACCTGGTAGTGACAACCACAGTAGAGGCCGCGAAGGACCTGAGGGAGAAGTTGGCGCACCGTCATGGCGCGAAAGCGACAAGGAGGGTGCGATCTATGGCCTCGATCTTAGTCAACGGCTTTTGTGAGAGATTGGTTATAAACCGATTAACGGTGGACGAAGCCCTCATGAACCACTTCGGGGCCATAGTAATGGCGGCCAGACTGTCGGGAGCAAGAGAAGTCACACTCATCGGAGACATAAACCAATTGCCTTACATCGATAGACAAAAGCTATTCGATTTAAGGTACAGCAGACCTAGCTTGACACTAAACATCACATGCGAGTTGCATTGCACATACCGGAGCCTCATGAACGTTGCATATTTCCTCACCGGAGTGTACACGACCATCTACTCCGCAAGCCCCATCGTCCATTCCCTAAAGGCTCTTGGATATACTGACGCGCGAATACCTCACTGTAATGACGGAACCCTATACCTCCACACGCAGGAGAAGAAGAAGCAGTTAAAGGACCAGGGATATGGATCTGGACCAGGGATATGGATCTGGTTCGCGCGTCATGACCATCCATGAAGCCCAGGGACAGACCTTTCCAGACGTGGTCATCGTCCGAACCGGAGGCGAAAAGCTCCGGGTCCATGAGAGCGTCTCTCATGCGGTCGTCGCAGTAACAAGGCACACTAACACCTGTATCTATTACTCCGACGACGACGACGACGCGATAGGCAAATTCATCAGCCGAGCGGTGGGAGCATCGTCCACAGAGGTGGTGGAGGGAAACATCAAAGGAGCAATGTCACAAAGAGATGATAGGGTGATCGAGGCATTGCTCCACAGACTTAAGGACGGCTCTTTTGCGTGAGCTAGGAGATCTGAAAACTCATAAGCAACAAAAATTGTAATTAAATTTAAGTAACCAACAATATAAAATAGCATTAAAACAAACAAAAACAAATAAGTAATAAATAGACTATTTAGTTAAATAGTATACTATTAGTAATAAATAAGTTATATAATAATTTAAAATAAATAATAATAATAATAACAATAATAATTATAATTAAAAAAAAAATGTCGGTAGGGGTCTCAAAAACTCCATTCTAGTTTTAGTCTAGATCTAAGTAACTACTTAAAATGTCCCGAAGCGTACGCCATTTCTTATAAATAAAATAAATACAACATAAAAAAAGGCACGGGCAACAGTGAGCCAGTGGATGTTGTTTTACTATAAAAAAAACATGGTAGTTGCCAAAATTAAATTTAAGTATTTTTATAGTCTAAATAATAATAATAGTAATAGACGTGATCGTAAGGTTGAGGTGGAGGAGTGTGACAGTGTTTAAATGATACGGGTGTGATCTGATCCCCATATTTTTTTTTATTGCGGCGTATATAATAACATAACCCAATGTTAAATAACACGCACTGTTTGTGTGGCTATGCCTGCTATAAGAAAAAAAGCGTGAAGCTCATTTTTATAAGCAAGCAGATTTTATAAGCTGCTTTTATAAAATCCAAATTTTGTACATAAAACATAAATTTTAGTAAGATTTAAAGATGTGCCCTTTTTAATGCTTAACGTTAAGTTCCGCCACTCAAGATGCAGTGCCTTCAGAAATAGGCGGAACGTGGGAAATAGAAGTGTCATGGAAACGGAGTGTCTTGCAGTATATTCCCAGGTTCTTTCTGCTACTTCTACCCTGCTGTGTGCGGGAAATAGCGTAAAGCTAAATAAAAATTTAAAACTATTATATATTTTTTTTTTCTACATCTTTTTTGTTCAATTTTTTTGTGAAACTAGAAAATCAGGTAAATTCTGTGTTCTTAACACTTATGCTAGTATATTACTAATACATTTTTCCTTTACAGAGGTAAAACAATGGGGGGGTCCAGTGCAATCAATTATATGGTCTACACGAGAGGCAATAGACGTGACTACGACTTCTGGGCTGAATTAGGCAATCACGGATGGAGCTACAAAGAGGTAAAATTCATTTGATTAGATGTAATGATAACTCTGAAATCTGCATAATATTTCTTAAGCTTGTTTTATATATTTAGTTGTTCAGATGTTTATATACATATATAGTGTAGGACTTATTCATATTTATATATTTTCAGGTTTTACCTTATTTCAAGAAATCAGAAAATAATAATGACATTGAATCACATGACAAATATTTTCACGGGGTGGGAGGACCGTTGAATGTAGAGAGATTTAAATATGTTGATGCTACCACGCTAATGTTGGTAGAAGCTTTTAGAGAAAAAGGCCTCCCTATCAAAGATTTAAATAGAAATGATAATATGGGAACTGATTTAGTACAGTCGACGTCCAAAGATGGGAAAAGATTTTCGACAAATGTTGCTTATATTAAACCTATCAGAAATAAAAGGCGCAACCTTCGAATTGAAGTAGAAGCCTATGTTACAAAATTGATTATTGATCCTCATACCAAAACAGCACAAGGCGTAACGTATATAAAAAACGGCGTACAATATAATGTATATGCTAAAAAAGAAGTAATACTAAGTAGTGGGACCATAAACTCTCCGAAAATCCTTATGCTTTCCGGTATAGGGCCAAAAGAGCATCTAGAGAGTTTAAATATTCCCGTAATAGCAGATTTAAGAGTTGGCCATAATTTACAAGATCACGTGACCACTGACTCATTTATTATAAGTTTATCTAATAAAACATCAACTTTAGTGTCTGGGCAACAATTACTTAACGAAGTTCGCAATTATAAGGACCAATATCCTAAAAAGTCTGGCCCACTTTCATCAACGTGTACTGTCAACGGTGTAGCTTTCATCAGGACAAAATATGAACATGAATATGTACCAGATATACAGTTTCATTTTGACGGTAGGAACGTTAAGGACTTCTTTGCAGATCCAACAACGTATATAGCAACTAATATACTCCCACTATCGTTCTACGATGGCATTGCTGCCAGACCTCTCTTGTTAACTCCCAAAAGTAGAGGTGTGATTTTATTAAATCAAACACATCCAGTATTTGGTCCACCGTTGATTTATCCGTCATTTTTCACGGTCAAAGAAGATATAGACATTTTAGTAGAAGCTATGCGTTATGCTGTATCATTGGAAGAAACGAAGGCGTTTAAACTGAGCGGAGCTAAATTTGTTAGGAAACTTTTACCAGGATGTACTCAATATGTTTGGGGGACTTATGATTACTTTGCTTGTGTACTTATACAGTACACAAGTACTATTTACCATCCCGTAGGAACTTGTAAGATGGGTTCCGAGTGGGACGAAGAAGCTGTCGTTGATCCACGATTAAGAGTCTATGGAATTAAAAAGTTAAGAGTAATCGACGTATCAGTAATGCCGAAAATAGTCAGAGGCAATACAAATGCACCCACCATCATGATCGCTGAAAAAGCATCAGATATGATTAAACGAGACCATTTATTGCTAGAAAAATTGTAATTGTGAATAGAAGTGAACTAACAAATTAATATTTAACTTTATGATGAAATGATGTCAAAACTAAGTAAATAAAATCAGCTTCACGTTGTATCCCGCACACAGCAGGGCAGGCAGAGGGAACCTAGTGTTAAGACACTCCGTTCCCCACTTTCTGCCGAATTCTGGAAGCATTGCGTGTTGAGTGGCAGAACTCAACGCCGCGCTTAGCCTCGGCACCAGAGCGAAGAAATGGAAATATAAATTTAAGTAAATGTTTCGTCTCCTCGAGTGGGGATCGAACCCACAACCAGTCGGTTTTACAGTCACACTTCGTGTCGCTGCGCCACGACTGGACTAAGTAATTTATCTAATAAGTCATTTTCTATTACCTTACCATTATACAGAACTTACCATTTTAATAAAAATAAAATTATTTTATTTAAAATCAAAAGACAATAAATATAATAAAGTTCTTGTACTTTCCTCATTTATTGTTAAAAAAGAAGTTTCTTATTATGCTGTATTAAGCAGGATAGGTGCTGAAAACATGGTGTCAAAACGATCCGTCCTTCACTCTTCGTCCGAATTCGTCATTGTGAATGGTGGAATCTAACGCCGCGCTTTAGTTTTATTTTTAGCTTTACGCAATGTAATAAAGATAGCAGTGTAGGCGAAGACAAATGTTAAAATACTCCGTTCCCATCAAGACACTTCTTCCATGAACATGGCGGGAATCAACGGCGCGTTTTGCCTCCTTACCAGAGATTAAATATTTAATTTCATTCTTCCGAGTGAGTATCGAACCCACAACCGTATAGATATATTTGTACCCCTCTCAACGATCTCATATTATTTTACTAATAGAAAATAAAAATAATTCACGCGCCTTTACGCCAGGATATTCGATTGCTTCAAATATTTTTTTTCTATATATAAATAACTTCCAACTTTATTCTTACTTTATCCATTTATAGTATAGAAGCAATTCTAAGTATATCTATCACGTTACAATCTTGTCTAATCGCATAGGGCCAACAATTATTTCGATTTAGTCTTTATGCCACTAATATAGCCCATTACAGTAAGATAAAATTTGACCTCCTTGTCTAGACATATTGTTTATGTTTACATTATAACTCAATTACCATCTTTAAGCAGACCATTAAAACGTCCTTTTTTATTCTCGGTTCCTAATTTATCTTAGTTTTGTTTACATCATGGTACTAATCTGAAGTTCTGAACATCTGATGTTAGAAATGAAAAATATATGTAAAAATAAAAACCCCGACTGCATAAAACTAAAAAGAAAATAAACAAGTCCAATAGTTTATTAGGATTAACAATTGGGACCTCTTTAAATTATGCGGGTTTCCAGGTAAAGATTTTATTGATTGAATTACTTATAGGTCCCGACTGTTACTGTGACTGTTTATCCTAATAAACTATTAGGCTTGTTTATTTTCTTTTTAGTTTTGACAGTCGGGGTTTTGAAGGGGCTATTTTAAAAACTTATCAACGATACAAATTAAGAGGTCATTTGTGGTGCAGGGACAGAAGTTTATGACTGTAAACGCGACTGGTAGTGGGTTCGATCGCAACTCGAGGATATGAAATGTTTATTTAAATTTATATTTTCATTGGTCCGCTTTGGTATCGAGACAAAGCTCGGCGTTGAGTTCCGCCAATCAACACGCAACTCCACTAGAATTCGACGGAAAATGGCGTACTGACTGCCTACCTAGCTGTGTGCAGAATACACTTTGAAGCTGATTTTCATTATTGTGTAGAGATCTGTTTCCTAACAATACCTCATATCTTGAACAATTAAGGGGTCGACATTAAGTGAATATGAAATGGGTCTCAAGTATGTTAGATATTTATACGGTTCACAACTTCAGAAAGGTTAATTGTTTTCACTTTCTGACTAATGTATGATGATTGTACTTCATGTAATATATTCGTTTTTGTATTTAAATATATAGTTTAATTTGAAAATGAACCATAAATAGAAATTCGACTCCTACTCGGGTTAGGAATGGCGTGTCTTGACACTAGCTTCCCTTGGAAAGTCGAATTTTCATATACACAATCACTAAAAATTTAACACAAAATTTAAAAAGAATAGATGTCGGGAAATAGTGTTTGAGGTTCAATCCGCACTCAGGGGGATCAAATATTTAATAGTTTTAGTTATTTGCCCTAACGAGGCAAAGCGTAGCGTCAATTTCCGCCACTCAACATGCAATACTTCCAGAATTCGACTAAAAGTAGGGAACAGAAGTGTCTTAACACTAGACTCCCAGGCTCCGCCAGCAAAATGAAATATTTTGTGATAAAGCGTGAAGCAAAAGAAGATTTTACACTAAGTTTGTTGCGTCTACCCCGCACAAATTCAAATTAAGATTAATTAAGAAATAAGAACGATCACTGTCTAAAAATGTATATTTAGTACAGCAGACACTCATTTACCAGTTTGTAGATTTGCAAAGCTAACGCATTCAGTGTTTCACAGTTCAACCAAAGTGAATTACAATGGAGTTGGCATTGAGAGAGACTTACGAGCAAGGTGAGGACTAGTAGGTATATTTACATGACTTAGGCACTAACTAGTCTTATTTTAATGATTATTGTGATTTCATTCCGATATGTTTCATACATTTTTAATATTATTTCAAATGTTTCCTTTATTATAATACTATAGATATTAGATACTTAAAAATACTAAGTTTTTCTTTTATCTCTCTGTTTCGTACAACATCTCACTGAGACTCTGAGAAGAGATTAGTAGCATTTGAATTATTATTTTTCTGTTTCTACTTTCATTATTAGATCCGTCCTTCCATTCAATATAAGTAAAAAGTTTATGTTAAAATAGGAAAATGTAGAGTGTCTCTACGGGTACGCAGTCTTAACACTAAGTTCTCAAGTTCCCTCTGCCTATCCTGCTATGTGAGTGATACAGCGTGAACTTTAAAAAATTAGGTACAAATATTATTAAAGGATTCTAATAAAATAACTTAATATTTATACGGTATTTCTCTCAGAATTTTCTGCTATGTAGTAAGTGTGAAATCAAATTTTTATCCGCAACTGTTCCACAAATCACGACGTACAATAGCTATATTCTAAAGCAATGCGCAAACTCGGGTTATAAATAAAATTACCGCGGAGCTGCACTCGTGTCGTCTATAACACGTCGACTATAGATAGAAGTTGAGACTTATGTTACTTTGACGCTATATAAGTTTAGTCGTATTTCACCTTGACACTAAAAATACATTTACTGCACTTGTACGTCAATACGTCGATGGAAGTGCAACGTGCATTTGCAATATGATTTATACATGCTTGTTTTGTTTGACATTAAGTCATAAGGTATACGACATTGGTAAATGTATACCTTTTTCTTTTTTTTAGCTTCACACTGTATTCCTAGGGAATAGGGAAGTAGTCAAGAGAACGGAGCACCAAACGTAATGGTATCTGCATGCCTCTTTTGCCTCGCCACTGTCGTAAACCTCTTCAAACATGCCTTTTTAGGAGGTCCCATGTTTTTTACATAACTTTCCTCTAGTATCATTGTTAATGTGTTTTCGACGGTCAAGGCTGAGTGATCTCTGTGAAGAGACCGTACAGCCAGTAGGAAGGGTTCACTTATATTGAAACAATTAGTACAAATATAACAATTAAATGTTAGTTAAATGATAAGTAAAATATTGAAGTATGGTTATAAGTGTGTTAAGATTGTGAGTTCGGTTTCTATTTGAAGGAATAACAGACACGACAAAGCGCAGCATTGAGTTCCGTAATTTAAATGGAAACAAAGTGTCTTAACACAGCTTCTTTCTGCATTCAATTTTTTAGTTTATATAGTAAAGCACACACATATTGAGTGGCGCAATAATAAAATCATTTTTCATTGCAAGTGAGAATCGTTTGATTCCCTGTCAACTTCACAGCCTGTCTCCTTTACATTCGCTCGCTTATGCCCCTACTTCACGACTGAATTACACACTACAATAAACAACATAATTATAATCATCCGATTTGATCGCATCCTGTCATTTTATTTGAGAGCCGACCCCGAGCTATGGGTATGAGGATATTAATATAATTATTTGATTATCAAAATTCGTAATTATAAACTAAACCATGCAGAATGTTGTGAGAGCTTTTAGCATTATTAATATACAGTTATATTATAAAATAACATTTTGGAGTGTAACACAAATTTCAAACTGAATTTCATAATTAAATTGTTTGCATTGCATAATATATAAGTATGATAATTTCTATAGATATATTGGCTTTAGTAATTAGAGAAGCAAGTATGTTGATGGTTGTGTGTTCCAATACAATATATGCTACGTTAAAGAGGTCAGGTACATCTGCCGTATGTCTCAAAATTCTTGAGTGTAATTCTTTCAAAAAACACGTATTTTGTTGCAGAAAACTATACATTTGTGTTTAAATCCTAAAAAATAATATCCTTAAAAGGGCGGCGAAATGAGCTGAAAAAAGCTGAAAAGCTAGGTAGACAGATATAAGCTAAAGTTAAATCCCTCCGTTCCCCATTTCCCGCCGAAATTTTGTAGCCATTGCGAGTTGAGTGGCGGAATTCAACGTCGCTAGCGATAATGATATTATTAAAAAAATAAAACAGCGGTAACGATTAAAAATATTTTTTTATTAAATAATAGTAATATAATAACAATGATAAGAATTAATAAATATTATAGAAACCAGTATCAATACTCATATTTCTTTAATTGGCCCTTTGTTCTGTTCTGATACTCGATTCTCTTTGGCTGTACGCCAAAACAAAGCATGTCAATCTCTTCTATTTTATGTAAAGCTATAGCATGACAGACATTATCTAACTTGATTTTTTTAGATAAAAATGGGCGAATAGGCTATAGAGTCATTGAAAAATTCTATTTCGTACATATTTATTACTAACAACAAAGTGCGGTGGTGAATTTCGTACATCAACGCACAATATCTTGAAAAAAAAATATGCGGAAAACGACACTCTTGTCCCATTAAGATACTCGGAATAAATTAGAAACATATAGACGATATGTGTTTTTTTAAAAAACGTAAACCGCTTCCGATTTCTAACAATATTTAAATTATATTCATTTCTTCGATCTCATAAGTAAAAGCGCAGCGTTTGGTTCTGGCGGAACTGTAAAACTGGAGAGGTTTGGATTAAAAAAAAAATGTTGTAAACGAATGTCGTAAAATTCAGAGCTGCATCATTCTGAGTTTGTACTGTATAAGCATTGACTTTTTATTTTTTTTTTCAGCTTCACATTCCACTTTAGCAAAATAAACATAGACAACCTTGTTTCTAGACAGTCTGTTTTTTGCTTTTCGCCAAGATTAGACACATTGCTTGTTGATTTACAGTATTCAAAGGTACACTTTTTAAGCATGTGTAATTAATATAATATACAAAAATAATTAATATAATATAAAGAAAATATTGCAGTACTGTGAGGCAATTTTGAGGGTTTCGTATATTTTGTTGTTCGTCTATCCGTCTCAAGACCAAAAAATAGATGCACTTACACGTACCAACAATCTCATAAATAGTAGATATAGGTACAAGTTAGCCACAAGACCTCTAAAATATGATATATATATATATATATATATATATATATATATATATATATATATATATATATATATATATATATATATAT
>JAATLQ010031940.1:0-12568 GCA_013421005.1 Heliconius erato x Heliconius himera
TGAGTTAAAACAAAGCAATTGGTGAAATTTTCAAGTAAATCGGTTCAGTAGTTTCAGAGAAAAATGCGGACAACAATATGTCGACAGACAGACAGACAGACAGACAGACAGACAAGAAATTCAAAAAAAATCTTTTTGCTTTCTATTAGTCTTTTTAAGTATCCCTCTATCCATTTCAGTCAAAATTACTAAATGTACAGACAAAATATTTTTACTGTCTTATTATATATAGAGATTATGTAATTATAGTAAATTCAAAAAGCTACAATTGTGCCATATTGTCATATTTTAGGAAACTTCGCGAAAATTATGTATGTAATGAGAGTCGAACCTTACCTTAGTGTGAAATTTTTTATCAGCTTCACGGTGTATCCCGCGCACAGTAGGGTAGGCAGAGGGAATCTAGTGTTAAGACACTCCGTTCCCCATTTTCTGCCGAATTCTAGAGGCATTGCGTGTTGAGTGGCACTACTCAATGCCTGGGTTTCAATGCTTGGTGCCAGGGCGAAGAAATTAAAATATTAAAAATTAATAATTCATTCACTCGAGTGAGGATCGAACTCACAACCGTCGCGTCAAAGTCACACCCTTGTGCCCCTGACATCATACATACTGTATTTCATACTTCAAAAATGTAAAAATTGACATCATTTAAGTACTTGTAATAAACACTATGTAATATTTTCCATTTCAAGATAAAGCGCGAGCACTTTGAAACATTTACTTTCAGCCCGGTATCGCTTAGTGATGTAAATATTTAACTCACTCGTCGATATCCTCCATTGTGAACGCTGGCACGTCGTATTTTTCTATTGCCAACCTCTCATATTTATCGACAGACCGTAATCCCACATAGCCCAGATTCCTTATGGAAAATCTGTGGATATATTAATAAATCATAATTTTAAGTACTACTAGTATTTATTATATAAAGCCTCCAACTTAAAATATAACTATGTAGAAAATTGTAGGGCGGCGTTGGATTTCACTGCAAGTCTTTTAATCGAAAAACATGATGTAATTAACAAGCAATATTAAGTTATTTCCATCAATCTGATAAAATACGGCAGATATGTTCATTTAAATAAAGTAAACTGTGTTTTTTTTTGTAACTGGTCTTAATTATCAGTTTATCAGAGAAAATAAACAACGAATTATTACACGTTAACCGAAAATTATAAAAATTAAGTTTAAAATTTTAAACTATATAATACAATAATAGGCACGTTACTTTTAACCAAAATGTTCCAAGTCACAAAATTTTAAAAATATCCATAGAATAAATCTAGAAATGTAAATTTACTTTGGCACCTGCCAATCCATTGTTGGTAAATACGGCCAGTAGTCTGACAGCTCCCTGACGAGCAGCGCGACGGGCATGCCGTGGACGGAGCCAGACCCTGACGTTTTATTGGTATTGATGTCCGCGTGCGCGTCCACCCAGATTAGAATCATGTCCTCGTTTACCTTGTAGTGGCCGTCGACTGTGCCTGGATATAACCATAGTATACTAGCATGAACGTTTAATATCTTTATTGAAGTTTATTGAAGTTATTGAGGACGTTGTGGCGCAGTGGCTCGAGCGTGTGACTGTAAACGCGACAGTTGTGGGTTCGATTAGCACTCAGGCTAAGGGTGATGTTGAGTTCTGCCACTTAACACGGCTATCCTGATAAATCATATTTTATACTACGAAAGTCATTGTAATGTTTTTTTGTTATTAGTAAGGGGTTAACTTGTGATGTTTGTACATTATTTCAATATATAAAATATAGGAAAAATGAAAGCACTTTATATTATCTTTTGTGTAGAGGAAGTATTTGGGTGTGTAATTGAATTATTATTTTTATCAGTTTTTTCATTAGGTTCACGCTATATCCCGCTTAAAGTGGAGTAGGCGGAGGGAACCTCTTCAGTCTTAACACTTAAGACATACCGCTCTCCGTTGAATTATTCTTACCAAGTCCTATAGAATGGTCGCCTCCGATTGTAACAGCTACCCGCCCATCGTTCAGCACTTCTGATACTTTGTCAGAGACGTTCTTATTGCAGGCGGACACGAGTGAGAGATGCTCCATGTTGTCAATATTTATTGATACATCGCTTGCTGGAATGTTGGTGTCACCGTAATCTTTAACGTCTAATCCATCTGGAATATAATAATAAAAAATTTGTGTGTCTTTTCACTGAATATATTAGCGAAAAAACAATGTACCCCTACATATAGGTTTAAAATAACTAATAAAATATGAATCTAGGATTTTTAAAATTTCTGTCTATCTATAAAACTAAAGAAATATTTGTAGAATTTGAGTGAAACTTTTTATGTGTGTCTGAATGAATGTCTTGAAGAATAATCTTTTCGTAAACTTAAAGAGTTTACGAAAAAGTTTGTCGTTCCCAAAAATTTCCTAAAATAATAGATGCCGAAACATAAAAATATAATAATTTTAGTTATTGCACAGAAAATCATCATCATTTAGAGAAAAAGATGTGTTATCTTAATTGGATACAATAACGTTATCACTATAAAACATAATTATAGTCTTTGTAATTTATATGCATATTTATATCTTATTTTAACACGATTACTATGATAATTTTTATCAACAATTATGTAAGACATAGATACCTATTTCTCGAAGTTGGTCAATGAGACCCGCCGACCTCACAGCCGCTGGTGCTACACTAACACCGTACTTCTTTTGTCCTTTCTCAAACGGCACTCCAATTATTCCCACTTTTTTCAAAGGTTCCCATTTTCGACTCATACTTCTGAAGAAAATTCTAATAGAGTTCATTTTTACTAAAATATTATGCGACTACAATTCTTTATCGAAGTTATAACTGATACTGCCATTTAGTATACACAAGTGAATTCTTGGGGCCAAATAATTCGCGTTATCGACAAGTCAGAGGTTATTATTGAAAAATACAATTTTTACATCATCACAACATATGAATTATAAATACTTATACGACTTTTGTTTATTTTTGTAGCAATAGGGAGGAAATATTTATTTATTTAGAAAGCTGGCAAAATAATATTATAATTATTAAAATATACTTTGGCCCCAATTCGTGTTATTTTTTATAGAAATAAACTACTAAATTTACTTGAACAGTTTAAAGTTGAATATAGTTTTCTTGAAATAGTAATAAAAGTGAATCGGTTTATAGAATTTTAACTTTAAATAATATTATTAGATTACCATATTTAATACATTTCCACATTTATCGAAACATTTACATATATAAAGGTATTTGAAATGTTGTTATCGAATTATGTGTGACGTAGCTACATCTATATACTTATAATAAAATTGTAACAGATCCGTGCTTATACATGGAAGATTTATAAGAAAAAATGTTATTGGTGGCATTTAATAACGTAATAGAACCAAAAATAATGTTATTTTTTTTTCTGTTTGCCTGTACGTTTGTTTGCGCTAGTCTCAGTAACGGCTTAACCGTTTTTATTGCCATCGCTATCATATTTTTGGCAAGCTTCTCTTAATTTTTCATTTAGCGTTTGTTTTATTTCAATTGCTTTATAAATAAAAAGCTAATACCATTTTAAAGAATATTGTTCAACAAATTTGCAATAAATAACTCTTTTTTTGTAAATTTTACTTTTCAACATTAGATACTGTTTTTAAGATGATATTATTATAAGAAAAAAAAAATAACACAGATAAGTAAATTAATAATTATGTAGTTCAAGCGGGCGAAGTCGCGAGCTGGTCGCTAGTGCACAATATATGCATGTGTAAATAACGTACCTACTTTCCTAACTACACACGAAGAAAGATGATTTCACAAACACTATAAGACACAGCCACAGCCACTATGACAACTGACAGTTTATATAAAACTTGATAGTATTGTTGGACTAGTTACTGCATATGGTTTCGTTTACGCTTATATTATTTTCAAAAGTTAAGTGAAACATAGGCTAGATATTTTTGTTTAATTTTAATCAGCGTGAGGCCAGTTGTGTTGGAGGGGCATCAACGTGCAAATGTAAATGCAACTGATTGTGGGGTTCGATTCCCATTCGAAGAAATTAAATATTTAATATAGGCATTTCCTTGCTCTGGTAACGAGGCTTGGAGTTCTGGCTCTCAAGACGCAATGCCTTTAGAATTCAGCGGAAAGTTAGGGACGGACGGTGTCCTTATTGGAACGGAGTATCTTAACACTAGGTGCCCAGATTCCCTTTGCCTATCCCGCTATGTACGGGATACAGCATGGAGCATAATATATAAAATAATAATGAACAGTGTATAATAGTAATGCATGTAATAATAACTACAAACACCAAAGACCGTCGTGGCGCAGTCGCACAGTCTCTGACTGTAAACACGACAGTTCCGGATTCCATCTACTCGGGATAGTGAAACACTTTTTAAGTTTATAATGAAACTATTACTTCTATGCTAAGACAAGCTGCGGCGTTGAAGTCGGGTACTTACCACATAGTCTTACAGTTATGTAGTATAATGTTATTAAAACTTGTAAGTTTATGCACCCAAAACTGCCTTTCACATCCAAGTTCCAATAAAATGAGTATTGAGGGGCTTGTGGACTAAGTGGTGGTTATTGTAAGAATATTATGTAACTAGCGGACCCGGACGCGGCTTCGCCCGCTTGAACTATTCGAATGCTTATTAAATATGTTTATGAAATTGTTTTTAATAGGATTGGTAAGAATGCCTATATGATCATAATAATCCGAAAAAGAATAATAAATAGAGAAAATTCTTATTATTAGAAAAAATATCTAACTAATTTAAATGAACAAAAATAATAAGTAAACGTAACCAAAGTGAAATATTAATTAAAAAAAAGTAAATAAAACCAGCTACATTATCAATATTATCAAAGTAAAATAAATATTTAAAAGTATTAAAATTAAATCTATTGTGCTATGTTTTAGCAAGTGCATGTGATTATTTACATAATACTCAAATACCATAAAAAAATATTTTATATTTTTTGCCTCTGCCTGTCTATCTTTCTATTTCCCCTAGCGAATGTCCAGAACAACAGAACTGATATTTATTGGACTTTCAGTGATCGATTTTACTGATTTACCCGGGAAAAATACATACTATATGAAATAACTAAACTCCTTTCTATTAGGATTGAATTGATATTTCTATAAGGATTGAATACGAAATAAAATACAATATATATTAAAACGTATAAAAATTTGAACGTAGCGGGACTCGAACCCGCGTACATATGGCTTAGTGGTCAGAGCGCCTGGTCGGTTTCCAGGAGGTGCGGGTTCGAGTCCCGCTACGTTCAAATATTTAATAAGTTTTCCAAATAAGTAAATAGACATATTGTTAGCAAAATCCAACATCTCTTCCTCTTCTCTAATCGCGCGAGGAAAACAATCAACTTTTATAAATATTCTCCGGACATATTAAGTTAAATGTGTACATACAAACAGTAATACACATTAAAATTATAGGGAAAAAGAGAATTTATAATTTTGTAACTCCAAATATTGCTTATCATATCGTCGTATGGTAATTTGAATTTGAAAATTAGCGAATAACTACTGTTGATTATTGAAAATGAAAAATTATTTCTTAGGGAATGTCTAATAGATCTTCTAGGTGTAAGTGTTTTTTTTTTATATCATGTTTGTACTACCTCAGCGAAATGTGAATATTACTGTTACAAAAAGTATTAATATTACAAAAAAAATGAAAGAAAGATGATCGCTGTAGAGATGCGATGTCATCGTAGGATATATGTAGTTAGTTTATCTGAATCTACAGGGTGGAAGCGTCAGCGCTCCTTTTATGGAAAGAACATATAGGGTAAAATATTTTATACCCATACCTAAAGAAATTAATCAAGATACCTCAACAGTTTAGACGTAGGTTTTTTTTTCATTTCACGATGTTCATCCATATCTGTATTTTGAGTGACGCAGTAACGTATAGATACCAATAACGTATAACATACTACTACAAAATTACTACTTTGCCGCCAATACCTACGACTTGATTTCGGAATGAGGCGTATGCGGCGGTTTCCCTTTGATAGGTTTACGTCTACGTGCGTCGTTTTTGACAAATGGCGTTTTATTTTACAACGATAATTTTATAATTTATTTTGTTTAAAAAAAAATCTTTTTTCCTTTTTTGGGAGTTTTCCTCAAAAATGAAAAAGTCATTATTTTTAGGCTTTTATAGACTAGTTACAACTGTGGTTTCATTTAAAGTGGTGCTGACAAAAACACTGTACTATCTATAATTCTATACTCATATAATAAAGTGGAAGAGTTTGTTTATTTATTTAAACGCTAAGATCTCTGAATCTACTGGTCCGATTTCCTTTTTAGTTGTTTTGTATGAAAGCTACATTCTTCAGAAGTGCTATAAGCTATATATAACATTACGGTGTAAGTCTTAGTAGGTGTAGCTTTAAATAACGAAATAACAAAAATAAGGAACGCCATCGAATTGCTTTAGGCGCTTGCGCTGCAAAAATAGTTAAGTATATGTTAGTACGTCAGTACGTTGTACGTCAGTAAGTTGTTGTTGTGTGTTGTTGTTCTAAAAGTCAGTGACACCATATATCTATCTCTTATAAATAAGTGACAATAAGGCATTTTGTCAATGTAAATGAAGTCAAAGTCAAAAGTCAAAGGTAAAAGGAAATTAAATGAAGATAACCTTCGGCTTTTATAGCAAGTATTTTGGACGTAATTTTTTTCGAAAAAATGTTAACTTAAAATAATTCATCACTCTGCCTAGGGCCGCAAGTACAAGCTCGAGTCCTGCGGGGGGCGCCCTTGCCGTCGTCCTAGCAAGCGGCGACGTAGTGCTTGCATTTTCTCAAAATTACGAAAAATTATTGAATGTATAAATTATGTACTTAATCAATCTTATGGCAAATTCAGCATAATAAAAGAATTATAAGTAGTATGTATGCGGGCGAAGCCGCGAATAGGCTGCTAGTTATTGAAAAAAGACAAATGTACCCAGATGGTTTGGGCACGTCGAGAGATTAACGCCCAATATTAATAACCTATCTCCAACGTCAATCTTAGATTGTTTCATATATCTATCCAATCTCTAGATTGTTTCATATATCTATCCAATCTCTAGATTGGATAGATATATGAAACAATCTAAGATTGACGTTGGAGATAGGTTATTAATATTGGGCGTTAGTTAACTAAGTATGAAGAACTTTTAAGTAAGAAATTATGATGTTATAATGATAATATGATAATGTTTTAAGCATGAGTAAGTAGTAACACATACAGTAGTTCACCTTTGAGAATATCGTACAGTTGATGCTATATCAAATGAATGAAGATGAGAATACAATGTCACTGGGTGAATAAAGAGATCAAGATGAGAAAGATATGCAGAGAACGTAGCATTTGGAGCTCCATTCTCTTAAGCTAGTCCGCTAGATGTAAAGAGTGAAGATAAAAATATTGTACTAATAAATACATTTTATGAGGGTGTACTCTAAGTTGCGATGATTTTATGAGAAGCCATCAAATTTCATTTCTCTTGCTGAAACACGTAAGCGTAAATAACTGACTCGACGATGTAATTATATCATAGTGTTTTATTTATTCACCAAAAATATCATGTATGCCAATCAGATGTGACCAGATAAGTTAAGTAAGAGATAATACTCTAAATATCAAAATTATAGATATGGTTATTAATCGATATTGAAATAAAAATATTGCGTAAGACTTTCTCCTTTTTGTAAATGACGCCACTATGAGCGCAAATATTGAAATTGAAATTTTTCGTCGGTATTGCAATTTTTATAAACAATTAAACAAAACATTAAATTTATGTTTTAGTAGAGTCACTATACCGAAATATGGAAGCAATCTTGATATTACTATAAAATGTCGTTTTACATTTATATATATTTAAATTTCGGAGTCTGTTTGTAAAAATTATTTTATCGCATTTTTCACCACAAAGCAGAAAAAACTGTTCGTTTACATTCATTTAAAAAATAAAATAGATCATGTTGCAAACTAAAATTATATTATACCTACTGAGATAATATTACCCGCATGATGGATGAAAGCGAGATTCGCCATCTTCGTCATCTTCGCTATTTCGCAGGTCAGCAAGCACCGTGATAAGATCCTATAAGTTTTGTCACAAAAGAAAGACAAAGATACCACGATCGCTGATATTCAGCAGCGAGCTGGGCGTGTGCCTTATCTTGGGCGAGTTACTCCACACGGCAATGAGCCTTGAGTGCTATTAATAATTTGATGTTTGCTTAGAACGCTATGAATTTCAAAGAGCTCTTAACCTTAATAAGGGAAATGGATTTCGAGGGAAATTGGATCTAGGTTAGTGAGGCTGGGAAAGGCATACTTAAGTGAAATTTCGATAAAAGTTTTATATTTTTGATACTTATAGAATTATTTTTCTCATGAAAAATGTTAAAACACGGAATCACAAAATCTTTTGATTTGTATGACGACCAATATTCAATAGTAAAGAAAATCGACGAATATAGCCGAATGTGAACATTCGGATATATTTGTCGTTTTACTTAATGGCACTCGAACAAGAACTTCTCAAGTTTTCAAGAGGCTTTTTAGAGTGTTAAAAAGTTTAAATGTATCTCAGAATGGTGAAGCTTTCTGGAATTAATGTGTTACTTTTTATACTTTACGGGAGATAATAAAATCCCATATAAAAATGCTGCATGTTTTTTACATATGAAATAATAGCATATTTATTTTAAAAAATAGTTGGAAAGTCGCCGATATTTATGAAACTCTTTTAATTTATTAAAAAAGCTTTGAATTTATTAAAAAAGGAACATAAGCTTTATCAACTTTACGTTATATCCTGTACACAGCAGAGTAGGCAGAGTAACAAGAGGATTGTTATTATTTATATTATGACTGAAATGGATACGCTTCTGTTTTCAATCAGTAATTTCTGTATTTCATTTTGATTTCTAAAACGAGGAATAAATCTATTATGACTTCCTTATATTATTATATTTTCAGAGAAAGCACGGTCATAAAATAATAGCGAAGAGTCAATCTGAGACCCTACCAAGGTACCTCTTTATGAGAACTACCGTTACTGATAAAACTTAACTAATATTTAATGAACTGATTAACCCTAAGTAAGCGGTTAGTAAAAGTAGAAACTTTTGAGAGTTAAAACATTTAAAGAGATCTGTCGAGACAAAAAACACTCAAAAGCAGATAGGAAGTAGCAGTATTTTTTTTACTAATTAAGCTCTATTCCTGAAGTTAATGGCATTGTTTGTTATTTATTCAGTAAATTCTCTGAAATGGGGGCAATTTTTAAAGGAAAACTTAATTAAATAATGTATACGTTGTAGTGACTTTCTGTTGGGGTAAGTAATTGCTTCATCAAGATACGCTCGTTCCTTCATTCAAAAATGTCTTTAACATTTTCTATTGTAAACAGAACAACATATTTTTTTTCAGGTTCACGCTGTGTTCCATATAGCAGGGTAGGTAGAGAGAGCTTAGTGTTAATACATTCGAACTGGAGGACTACTGGAGTGGCGGAGCTCAACGCCGCGCTTTTTGCCTTGGTACTAGAGCGAAGAAATTATAATATTAATAAATAATAATTTTGAATGGGAATCAAACCCACAACCGCCGCGTTACAGTCACATGCTTGTCACCCTGCACCACGACGGGCTCTATAATATTTATTAAATATTTAATTGGACAACTTAACAATACCAAGCAATAGCTACCAAAAAAAGTATGTTACAATTTTATCATTTTGTGTGTTTTTTTGCGATAAAAAATATTCAAATTCTCTCTATTACTTTTACATAACCTTTCTCTATTATCAAATTGCGCTATCAAAGGCCAATCGAGATTTCTTTTTTCTTGTTACCACTCACTGTTGCAGCCTTCGATCATACTAAATAACAGATTAGGTACAACTACGTCCCAAAAATATGGCTGGCTGGCTGGCTGGCTGGCTGGCTCAAAAACCGTAGCCGTAGTTAAAAACCCAAAGAGTTTTTAACCGAGACCTTATAGTGAAAAAAAAAATCCAGTTGTAGATAAAAATTCCTCGAAGTTGTATTACGCAAAGAAAACAAATATCTTATACTAATTTAAAAAATTACATGAATTTACTGTAATCAAAAAATATCGATTAAGAATCTAAATTTATTTTTCTCATTTATCTCCGTTTCCAGATTGTCAATTAAGATGATTTTTTTCAATCAATTAAGATGATTAGATGTGGTCTAAAAAATTGATTTTTTTTATTCTAAAATTAGAAAAAAAAATCAATTTTTTAGACCACATCTCAACTCTTTACATTTGGTTCTTCTTTAAGATAGCGGGCGTATGCATATTAACTAAGTATGTCGTGACTAACGCCATCTCGCAGTGCGCTCGCGATACGTAAGTTATGCTTGTATGGCGTTGGCCTTTGATATATTGAATTAAATTAGCTTCACGCTGTATCCCGCACACAGCAGGGTAGGCAGAGGGAACCTAGTGTTAAGACACTCCGTTCCCCACTTTCTGCCGAATTCTGGATATATTGGTTATACCAAATATGCTTTAGTAGGTGTGTGATGCTATTTTATATCCCAGCTCCGGTATATAGTAGTGTCCGCCTATGGTTCTAGTACCTTGTTCGAACGTAAAAATACTCGAAACACGACTGTGGGGTGTGTGCTGTGCGTTTGTTTAATACGACGGCCGCCTTGCGGTAGTGCGTTCGATCCAACGATTTATATTGATTTCACAAATCGATCAACATCACTAATCACCATTGTAATACAATTTTGATATAAATAAGAATAACAAGTACCTTAAGAAATATCAAACATAAACGTCCCAGAGGGTTCAACAAAGACTATTGCAGCCGCAGTCTGGTAAGGCCTCAAGGTGTAGGGGTGGGGCGGTGCCTTTGCGATAAGATAGGACCTGCTCTTGGCTTTTCTTCGGAAGAGATTCGAGTTATAACAATTACTTTGTCATTTATTCACGATCACAACGATTAAAAGTTCTAACCAATAGATACATCAAGTTAAAGCGTTATTCATTAAATTATATCATTAAAGGTGTTCGGAATCAGTTACAGCCCCAAATTTCATAACTGTAAGTACGCGGGAAGTACCCTATAGGTTTTGATTGAGATGATTGAGAAATTTGATTTTTTCTATGCTATAAGGGACCACAGACACACACATTTGATATTAATTTCAGTTTGATATATTTACTGACGGAAAGACGGGCAACAAAGTGATCCTATAAGGGTTTTGTTTTTTTTTTGTTTTGAGATACAAAACCCTAAAAATCAAAGGGTCATTTAAAGAGCAATATATACGTTTTGCTAATGTACATGACACTACTATCCTCTTTCCTCGTAAGGGTTAGGAGACCGTCTGGACTATTCACCTACAAGACAAACCGATCCCCTGGGAATTTCAGGTCAATTACCTAGGCGTCGTACTAGATTCGAAACTTTCCTACCGGCCGCACATGATGTATGTCAGGAGCAAGAGGAGGAGAAGGAGGAGGAGGAGGTTCTACCTACTCATATGCAAGCGGAGTAAAGTGTCACTTCAAAACAAGCTCACATTATACATAACTTAGTCCAATCATGACTCATTCATGAATCATGAGCGTCCATCAAAGCTCGTACATTTTATTCAGGGGTGAGCTACTCTCGCCCCTCCCCGCCCGGTGACGTTGTAAAGACCATCCCAGGTCAACACCAATAAAGTCCATTCGAAAAAAAAATATTTTATTAATTTATTTGACAGCTGTTACAATAAATATTCACTGTGTACTTTTTACTATTTATTCTCTATAGGTTTAAACTTTTACCTCTGTCATTTATTTTTATGGATGTGCTATATGTATATTGCAAGTCATAAAACTTCCTCATCGATGGCCTCTAGAGAGATATTAAAGCCGATACGACGGTTACGCTCTTGTCTTTTTACCTGAATTTTAAATATTTGGCATTTTATTTCAATATATACTTTCCCGCCGTGGCTATCGTAGTTTAACTATGATATGAACATAGTATATACCATAGTATATAGATCTTAAGGGACAAGTTTCACCGGTTACTAATGGCTCCTTGGAGTACAGACAAAATTTATTATTGATATAATAAATTATATATATTATATTAATATAATATTATGTCTGTGATCAGACAAACTTATAATTGTAGTTCATTTCATACAACATTAGTACAAATTTAAGTTTGTCAATCCTAAAATTAGTACAGGGGAATCCTCGGTGGGCGAGTCGAGTCGTAATTTTACTTATATATTATACTAGCGACCCGCTCGCGGCTTCGCCCGCTTTAACTACTGAATTATTCATATAATGTACCTATGTTTGCAAAGCACTTAAGATTACTAATGTGAAAATTATTGAAACCTTAATGCAACCCACATTTTCGTAGCTCCAATAAGGATGTTCCAATTGTTTAAAAAAACACACACCTGAACAAATGACACAAACAACAGAAAACTTAAACGAAAGAAATTATAAACAACAGACTACCTA
>JAATLQ010031941.1:0-12569 GCA_013421005.1 Heliconius erato x Heliconius himera
TAGTTAAGTTGTCGTTGTCAACAGTTACATTTACGTTTACAAAAATAGCTTATAATAATTAAAGATAAAGTTATTGTGACAAAATGGTAAATTTTATACTTACTTAACACATTGTTAATAATTATCGCGGACGTATTTCGCCAATTGACATTTAAATGTGTTAAATGAGTTAACATTTTTTATATGTGATGGTACTTTATTATAAAATTGCGCTCCTTCGAAAGTTATCATTTTTTTACCGTAACTGGTCCTTGTTCTGGGCAGCACCAATAAACTAGCTCGGCATTCACGAATAGAACGTCCACTAACATTTCGTATTTTAGTGAAGGATATATTGCTATGTACGGTTTTATTTATTATTTTTTGTATATAGAAGAACTTATAGGATAACGTGTCGTCTGTCTGTCAATAACATTTATTTCGAGATTATAAATATATTCATCTCTATGGTCACTTGTGAAGCATAGAAAAAGTCAGGCTTTTAAGTCAACGCAATCGGAAAATACAAGTATTCGTGCATCGTTTTTGCTGCATTTTGTATAAAATTCGACGTAATAAATACTTATAGAGTACTAGGGTCCCTGTGCCTACAATCCTGAAATTGTACAAAGCCCTTTTGTGCGTGAGTCCGACTCGCACTTGACAGGCTTTTTAGCAACTAAATACTTCTTTAACAAGAGATCTTTTGTAATTAATATATTGTGCTTGGTGATACTTGTTGACGTCGTCCTAAACCAACATCCGAGAGAGACTGTTCCAGTGATAGGAGTTCCTTAATCTTCATTTCATAGTTTATAGTGGAGCAGCTTACTGTACTAGGGCTTAAGTTTACTTGGCGTTTAGCATGTAACTTCTTGATTCAGTTTATCTACGTTGAAGTGATTGTATTTATTGTGATAGTTCACATATATGTAGTTTACATATCGTTGCATATGCATAAAAAATATACTTACATTATTTCGATTTTTTTCTATTTTACAATTTGACTATCCAAATATGAAATGACTCGCTTCTTCGTTTCATCTACATTTAATAAAAAAAAATACCACTTTTTGATTCAGAGTTCAGGACGTTTTCTAACGAAATAAGTAAAATAAAAAAATTGTGTCCCTATTTGGTCTCCTAAGGGCATTTATAATAACTTCAAGCTCTTATCTACAGTTTTTCGCGTACCTTAGCGAAGAGTGGTTGCACATTTGAAGTGCCTGCTAACGCTCTGTGAGAGGGATTCACATCGAAATAGGCTTTTTAACACAAGATGAAATTTCAATTCGAACCAGTAGTTCCGGTGATTAGCGCGATTATTATTAACAAAAGTATAATAAGTGTATTAAGTGTTATGATTACATCCATTTTACACGTAAATAACTAAAACAATCTGATTTATTAGGTTAATTG
Source organism: Heliconius erato x Heliconius himera (assembly GCA_013421005.1). Classification (NCBI taxonomy): domain Eukaryota; kingdom Metazoa; phylum Arthropoda; class Insecta; order Lepidoptera; family Nymphalidae; genus Heliconius; species Heliconius erato x Heliconius himera. The sequence continues at coordinate 1,399 of JAATLQ010031941.1, forward strand.
TTAGATTTTATGGTAAGATTCGCGGCCGCGAGCCGCGGGCGCATAAATTGCAATACCTTTACTAGCTCCCGTTATACCTTTTAGGATTCTAAGCACGTTTCTTAAATGTAGTTAATTTAATAAAGTTACGATATGTAAGAAATTAAATTAAATATATATTGTAGTATACACTACGTTATTTTAATTTAACAAACTAACTAAAAATGCCAATAAAATACTTCGGTGAATCTTCGTCCATCTCAAAATAATATTTAAAAAGTTAAGGTAATATTTTAAAGGTAAATATTTTTGGCATGAGATTTGGTGCACTTTTTATCAAATAAGTATATTTGCTGAAAAGTGCAAGTGCACCCACTAAGTATTTTTAAATTTCTTAGCAGTTTCCAAGAATGGAATAATTGAGTCATATCTCCCTGCTCACAGCTATAGTAAAGAATTCTACGAAGAAACTGATTAAATATAAGCCCTTAGTTTAAGAATGGACGTTTCTATTTGTATTTTACATGTTTCATGTTGCATGTTTTTTTCAGCTTCAAGCTTCAAGCCTAGTGTTAAGAAACTCCCCTCTCAACTTCCTGCAGAATTTTGGAGGCATTGAGTGTTGAGTTGCGGAACTCAACGCTGCGCTTTGCCTTCACACCAGAGCGAAGAAATGAAAATATTAAAAAATTAATTTCCTCGAGTGGGAATCGAACTCACAACCTATCGCGTTTCAGTCACACACTTGTGCCCCTGCGTCACGAGTGGCCTCTTACATTATTTAAAATAAATAAAATTCTTGAGGCCAGTCGTGGCGCAGCGGCACGAAGTGTGACTGTAAAACCGATTGGTTGTGGGTTCGATCCCCACTCGAGGAGATGAAATATTTACTTTTTACTTAAATTTATATTTCCATTTCTTCGCTCTGGTGTCGAGGCTAAGCGCGGCGTTGAGTTCTGCCAATCAACACGCAATGACTTCAGAATTCGGCAGAAAGTGGGGAACGGAGTGTCTTAACACTAGGTTCCGCCTATCCTGCTGTGTGCGGGATACAGCGGAAAGCTGAAATTAAATTCTATTTTAATTTTATGACAATAAGCACTAAAACGAATTTAATAAAGGCATCAAAAATACAATTTTCGTCGCTTATACAACTTAACCTAGGAATACGAAAGTACCCTAGAGACGTTTCCACAGAGAAGTTTTTAAAAAATAACTTTTGTGGCGCTCGTATAATAGAATAAAATTGTACATATTTTAACAATAGTTGAAATATACTGTGGAGTAACAAATAATAAAATATAATGTTCATTTATAACTATGAGATATGCTTTTGTGGGAATAGAATTTTAAAGTTGAAAAATTTTATTGGAAATTTAATATAATATGAGCAATATAAGGTTTACGTTTCACACTGATTTACATTTATAGAAAGACCAGGATTTCAGGTTCGAATATAATATTGAGAAAGCATTTACAACGAGTGTGTGTTTCAATATATTAGCATAATAAAATAATTTAGTACCTAATAAGGTAAAACAGAGTAAAAGATCAATGCTCTGTCGGTTTCCGCCATAATAAAAATTATATAGGTAGGATGTGAAATAGAAACCTAGCTATTTTAAATTAATTTATTTAAAATAGCTAGTGTTAACTTATTTTATCGACTAATGTCTAAAGGTTTCAAAGGAATACTGTTACATAGAATTCGTAGTAATTTTAAAGCAAAGATGTTTTAGTCTTATTAAATTTTTGAACGTTCCAAGTTTAATATAATCAATAGGTGATGAATTCTTATCTTTAAACAACTATAAAATAGGCGTGAAATTTACGGGTTACATATATATTCTGTTTAATTTATAATTTTATAGATGTTTACTTCTTTTGTCGTGTTTTATATTTTTCTTTACTATTTAAAAAAAATTAAACAAAATATATTGTTTTTTTGGTTATCTTTATGCCAGTTATTTATATTTATAGTATTTATCTTTATAGTAGAATAGACAGAGGGAGCCTTAAGGTAATTAGTAATTAAGACAGTCCCTTCTACTTCCGCCTAATTTTTAAGACATTGCCTGTTGAGTGGCGGAACTCAACTTATATTAAAAGTATTTCTCCGACTGGAATCTCAATAAACAACGTTGCATTTTGTAGGTGAAGGCGAATATAGTTTTAACATTTAAAGTAACACAATTTATAAATAACAATAAATTGAACAAATTACTAATATAGAATGTAAACTAAACATAGTATATAAGATATGTAATTTATAAAGGAATATTGGCAGTATATTGAAAATTTTTACACAGAGCAATTCGTTTCTGTTTATTTCCCAAAAGCTGTCAGCTTCATACAAATTATTTAAGTGATTTAAGCCGTCGAAGCCTATCAAAGCACCATGACTTTATTCAACATAATGAGTGTCTAAATTATCTTGAATGGCGCAATTAAGATAAAATAATACAGATTCAAAAGTGGCCGGAACGACGTCGCCCTCAGCCCATTTACAACGTGAGCAGTAAACCATGACTTCTGTATCGTTACTATTTGTTTTTACGTTACTCAAGTCATCAATTAATATGGGAATATTTCAAGTATTTGAGCTTACAGAGACTGAAGATAACATGGTAATACAATATTTAAATTTTTATCTGGTTAATGGTTTGTTTTATATGACCAAATTTGTTAATTATTGAAAGAAGCTTATTGAAGTATGCAAAATTTTATATGAACATTTTTCCGTACATATTGGGTCAGTTTTATTCTATTTTACACCTTTTAGCTTATTATATACAATATAAAGTTAATATATTATGTATAGAATAAAATAATATTATGTATGAAAGCGGTATTATATCACTTCATAACCGACATGTAAATTCAGAACCGTTTCTCCAGCTTAACTAAAGGATATTTCCGTTTCTTGTAAGTCTGATATTACCGGAAACTAAGGAATATCTAGGATTTGTTAAATCTTGTGTACAATTTGTCTGCGGCTTAGGTAACATAGCTTCTGGTAACGAACAAATCGCGTGATGCTAAAAAAATATTAAATGTAGTCTCCTGTGTGTAATAATTAACTATTATTTCCTTTAACAAGTCAAACATATTTTTGCAAAGTGTTTATTTGTGTTTTTTTAAAGATTTTATTGTAATTAGTCTCCCACTATTTAAACTAGGTTTATAAGGTTTCCTACTTTCCATCTATAACTGTAAAAAAAAAATTACATATATATAATATTTACATATAAAATACAGTAATATTTTTACGAATTTTTATTACAGCTTTACGACATTTTTTTTTTGGAATTTTCAACAGATTAATTAAAGTGTAAAAAGCGACATATTCGCGTTTCAGAGTTCAACATTTTTGGCCCAATAGTGTTTTACGGTGCTAAAGGATTATTGGAAAATTTGTCAACGCGCTAGCTGTCCTTTGTTTTCATTTAATCATTGAAATAGTTATCTGGGTACAAAAGAGGCGATTGTGTAACCAGCTCTGGCCAATTAAAATCCATACAATAATAAATATAATAAAGCTTACGGTAATGTAAGCTTATAAGTTTATTTTTTTTTGTGTCACGTTTTATTTTGCACATAGCAGGGTCGGCAAAGGGAACCTGTTGTTAATATACTCCATTCCACATTTTACGCCGAATTCTGCAGGCATTGCGTGTTGAGTAGCGGCACTCAACGCCGCGCTTTGCTTCGACACCACAGCGAAGAAAAGAAAATATTAAATATTTCATTTCCTCGGCTGGTAATCGAACCCACAACCTGTCGCGTTTACAGTCACACTGTGCCCCCGCGCCACAACTCGCCTCAATTAAATTTCATATTAACTATAATAAAAAGATATTAAATGAATCTTAACTGTCAATCTGTATATCTTCCAATATTCTAGACAAGCGAATATCTAAAATGTATAAAAACGAGTGATTTGTAGCGTTGCTAGAGCCCGACGTCGAAATAGCCTTATAAATTGCACAAATTATCCCAAGATCTCGTTATGTCCCATAATATGAATAGATTAGGGATAATATCGGAGCTATCAGGCTCGAACCTGATTTAAAAAACAACGCTTGAAGCGACGAGGTCATTGTTACATCTTAGTTTTATGGAGCCAGCAAACGAGCGTCCATTGTGTTGTAGCTATCGATTTAACCAACCGGCGACGCAATATCGCCGAGCAAAACGACTACGAAAGTTGATTGCGCTTTTGAATTGTACGAATACCGTACTTAGTCTACATGGGCGGGCGATAGCTTTACTTCTCTCCTTTCGGTGTCATCTCAATTTGAGCTTAATTTTATAAAGCTTTTTATAAATGTTGTTATTAATAAGTACGTTAAATATTAATATTGTTCTGTATTTATTTATTTATGTAATACACATTTTAGTTATTAAAGATTTCCTGAATCGATTAGATTATCGAACAGATAACACTAATATGTAGTTCTTTATTATTTGCTGAAATAGCTTTTTTCATCCAATTCATTAAGTTAGTTTTGACGCGAGAGGGCAAGAGGGCAGCTTACAAATAAAAAGTACACAGCGAGACTGTGGCACAAAGTGTGACTGTAAAACCAACTGGTTGTGGGTTCGATCCCCACTCGAGGAGATGAAGTATTTACTTAAATTTATATTTCCATTTCTTCGCTCTGGTGTCGAGGCAAAGCGCGGCGTTGAGTTTTGCCACTCAACACGCAATTCCTCCAGAATTCGGCAGAAAGTGGGGAACGGAGTGTCTTAACACTAGGTTCCCTCTGCCTACCCTGCTGTATGCGAGATACAGCGTGAAGCTGATATATTTATTTTTATAATATAATATTTATAAAACTAAAAATATTATTTTGAACAGTCGTGACATAAACTATTTCTGTTATTACTATTTCAGTGCTCCAGCTATTTGCATCATAGATTACAGGTATGCACTCTAAGAAGATTCATTAATTCAGACATAAAAGCGGAATGCAAATTGGAAAATCTACAAAGTATGCGGTATAACGAAGTTTGTGGTCGCGGAGGTGCTAATTTTGGCTTGCGAACTTTTGTTTTGTAGATTCCTTGCATTACTTATTGTTGTTTCTTGTTCTGGTGCTGTCGGTTATGAATTTATTATGAAATTAATAAATCCTCATATAGAGTGAAGGCAGATCATAGTATTGAAATAAAATCTTGTCGACGTAATTTGAATAAATAAATCAGCTTCACGCTGTATCCCGCACACAGCAGGGTAGGCAGAAGGAACCTTGTGTTACAAGGTTACCTACCTAAGGTTGGCCTACCCGGTTGTGTGAGACACTCCGTTCCCCACTTTCCGCCAAGTTCAGGAAGCATTGCATGTCGAGTGGGGATCGAACCCACAACTAGTCGATTTTACAGTCACATTTTGCGCCCCTGCGCCACGACTGAGCTCTTAATATAATTTCAATAGATTACAATAATGTGTTTATGAGAAATGTATAAGTATTACCTGTACCCAAAATATAACCTAACATAAAAGAACATAATTTTATCATATAATGTCTCTACGAAACAATAAATTTAATGGATATGTAAATATAATGTTTTATATCTTCCGAAAATATTTTTCAAATTATATTTTATTACTCTAATAGATAAGTACTAAGTACAGCAATTTAAATGAACGAAAAATAAGTAAGTAACTACAATACCTATTTGTCAAAGTCGCGGTGAACAGTTTTTGTGTATTCAGAACGTTAAGAAAAGTTTTTATTAAATTTCTTTTGCGACGTTTCATTTCGACCTTCAGTTGCGAGCCTGACAAATGGTACGTGCCCGTTCAAAAGAATATATTCCAACTTCTTTAGAAGTAATATTAAATAAATATCGGTAGTATAAGCCTATTGACATTGTAAGAGTATGTTCGATCGAGTACATGCAAATGAATACATCTTGTTCGGAGATGTTTGCGCTTTTGGGTAAAAGGACCAAGATATTAGCACCAGTGTCGTTCGAGCCTCGCCTACCGTGGACACGTTTTGGGTAGTACTGCCTTATCGCAATTTACATACATTTGCGGTTATATTAGGTGTTGTAACAGCCTTATTGTTAGGGGAACCTAAATTGTTATTTAATTATTTATTATTGTAGAGCTACACTGAATTAAAGGCTATTAATGAAGGCTATGTTTAGGTATATTAGGGCCTTCAAACAACTTTATAACAAAGTTCATTGCCTAGTCGCATGCTCTGGGAAATAAAATAGTTAAATAAATCAGTTTCACTTCACGAATCTAGTGTTAAGATACTCCGTTCCCCACTTTCCGCTGAGTTCTGGAGGCATTGCGTATTGAGTGACGGAACTCAACAACGCATTTTGACTCGACACCTGAGCGAAGAAATGAAAATATAATTGTAAATATATATATTTGATTTCCTATAGTGGGAGGATCGAACCCACAACCAGTCGATTTTACAGTCACACTTTGTGAACCTGAGCCACGACTGGCCTCTACTGGTAAAATAGTTGAAACTTATTTTTAAATATTTACTTACAAACAGCAGATATTGTTGAAGACCAAAATATATATAGATATTTAAATATTGGAACTTTTAGAGGCACTTTTAGAGGTAAAAATATATATATTATTTAATATATATTTTTTTTACTTATTATATTAAGGAATTCTTTCAACGGCTACTACAATGTTGGTTTAAATGCCTACGTCGCATCATTTATCGTATAAACCATATAGGAAATCCCTATATGCGTATTCGTTGAAATAAACGTAAACTTAGAGTAATTTATCTTATTGATCCCATTGCATACGTCTAAGTCAATGCGCGACTAAGTTAAAGTCCCCTTTATATGGATTTACGAGGGTACGCAAGTCGCACTGGGCTAGGGCCAGATTGAGGATATGATGTCGTTTACTTCTAATTTATTTAACATTTTTTATTTCCATTTTAAGATAAGTAGAAGGCTTATTCGAATGCAATGCTTAGAAATTAACTCCGTTTCTCACTTTCCGCCGATTTTTTCGAGCCATTGCGTGTTGAGTGCTGGAGCAACGAAATGAAAATATTAAGAAATAATAAATAAACCCACAACTGTCGCGTTACAGTCACACCTTTGTGCCCTTTTCTTCACGACGGCCTCAAATATTATTCAATATCGATGACCATATTTATTTTTACTCGTATCTTGTTCATGTTCTATAAGCTGTATCATATAAGGTAAATATTTACAACCCATAAAAAATTGTAATAGGTCCAAGGGTGTACATGAGTATAAAAGAGATCAGTATATTCGTCACATTGAGTTTTAAATATAAAAAGAGCCAATCTGTTTAACTTTCGAGTATATTAAAAATTACTAACATATTCATTTATCATAGCATTATATTTAATTACTGTTATTGTTCATATTAAAGTGTCTATATATCTGATTGTACCTACATATATATCGATTTTCTAATCAGCTTCGTTCATAATAATTAATTCAATATTTTATTACACTCAATATATTAATAATCTAGAGAGCCAAAAATAGGCATAAATTTAACTTAGCAAAAACAGCAATTTACTTAAGTATTAGTTTACCTACTATTTAATGCTTATATCAGGTAACACATCCACTAATAGCATTCTGATGTCGCAGACAACAATGTAACGGGAGAATATCACACAAATATAATATTATATTATGGGCGAACCTATTTTAATAAAGTGAATAAAGTAATAAACGTTAGAACTAATATTTTTTGGTATTTTGATCTGCTAATGGTATAGTGTATCGTAAAGTAAATGAAGTTTGTATGTAAACGGTACAAGGTATTTAAGTTGAACGCTATTAAAAGAGCATCAAGTGAGTCGAAGTACGCAGATTCTACGCAAATACATACATAGATACATACATCCTGTGAAGTTAATTGCCGTTGCGCCCGCCGCGCCGCGCCGCACTGGTTCACTTTTTACGCAGCACAACTGCCGGTAATTGACTTGTTCACGTCTAATTATGCGCGGGCTTTGGCAGGCTTTACTGTAACAACGAAATTACTTTATATTACTTAAAATATTATGTATTAAAAAGTTGCATCTCAGATCAGCTTCACACTGTATTCCGCTCACAGCAGGGTAGGCAGAGTGTGTAAAGACACTTCGTACCTCATTTTCCGCCGAATTCTGGAGGCATTGCGTATTGTTTGGTTGGACTCAACGCCGCGTTTTGCCTCCACACCAGAGCGAAGAAATGAAAATATAAATTTAAATAAATATTTCATTTCGAGTGGGAGTCGAACCCACAACGTAAACACGTGTAAACGCGAATACGCTTACAGTCACAAACTTGTGCCCTTGCTTCACAACTGGCAGATGACTACATAATAATAACATTACAAAAAAATCATATTTTGATATCTTTTTTATTTTAGGTAACGGTGAGATGTTCTTATATTTCGTATATTTTTAACAAGTTGGTGCGAAGAAACGGTATAGTGACTTACGTGACACGACAAAAAATATTTAATGTCGATTCCAGTTTATTGGTAGCTGTGTACTTAGTTTTGCCCATGTATTTGCTGGCTGGAGTGGCGGCCTCACGCGTCGCTGACAAGAAATGCAATGGACTGCCCGCCATCAATTAACATAATTGAAAACCTGACACACACGATCCGAAATAAAATATTGTCTTTGGTATGGAACGGAACGTACAGACGCCATTAAACGGAATGAGTCGCATTGAATAAGTAAATAAGAGTTCCCTTAATATAACTCAAAATAACTCATATAAATTGCATAGAATAACGAGAGTGGGGTATATATATCGTGTATTTTTTTGAAAACCAATACGGTGGTATAAAAAATAATCAATTTTAAGAAATATGAAAATGTTTACAATGTTCCTGACATTAATTTGGTTTAAATCCCGCTGCGTTCAATTTTTTATACATTTTCTTAATAAGTGTTACCGGTATCTGTTTTATAAAAAATATACAATCCCCTAAGTTAAAAATTGGTAAATAACAGGCTCGTTCTCAGCATAATTTAAATATCGAAGTCAAACGACTTATAATACGTAATACAACTAAACTATATCAATTGAAACTATTTATTTCATTAATTATACTTACAATGCACAACCAATAATTATTTTACAAAGACTCAGTAAAGACACAATCCATCAACTATCACCTACATCAAATGATGGAGATTACGTAACGATTTGCAATCTGAACGTAGGTGCTATCCGCGTAAAATAGAACTTAATAAAATTACTATCGCAACTTTAGAATTTCTAAACTATATTACAAATTTAAATCTGGTCCCAATAAGTATTTTAAAAGATATAGGACAATGGTACCAGTAACCGACGAGCATTAATAGTTAATCGAACACTAAAGTAATGACATTTAGCACATTATATTTTTTTCCCGCCATTTTATTTAAAGATGGCGAATTGAATCGCACATAGAGCGAAAATATTTTAAGTCAATTGTAAGGAGGTTAAGTGCAATGAATTGATTATTATTTTTTACTAATGTATTTTCTGAGTTATTTCTTTGCACATTTTCTGAATTATTAAAAGATATCTTTTACTAATTTTGTTGCATATGAAACGATTCGAATTTATCTTATTTTTTACTAAATAACAATTGTATATAACTAGTTCATCCATTAATCGAAAAATATCCATATCAATTATATTAATCCAAACTAAAACATATTTTCAGGTTAGCACATTTTTTTTATTTTCTAAATTTTAATTTTATTATTTTTTTCGTATAAATAAGTAGGTAAACAGTTTGTGAATAAAAAATTTGTAATAATTTATGCATTTAGATTAAATTAACATGATAAGATAATGCCACCAGCAGTCGAAACCTTAAGGAAGTCATTTATTCTTAGTCATAAATATAGGTAGGGGAGAGGGGGGCACATTCGAACGATTTTTAAACTTTGTGTCAAATCTAAAAATTCTACAGTTTTTAACTTCTTTACTATTTCACAATGCTTAGTCCAACTATTGTGCCATACAATCGTAGCATCATATGTAGAAAAATATATAAGTTAAAGGCGCAATATCAACTTTAGTAGCAGTAGTCAAATGTTCAAAGCTGCCCCCCTTCCGGGGTAGCTTTGAACATATATGGGGCAGTTTTGAAGTATCATCGAATTCAATAAAATTAAAAGGCTTTTAAGTAATTTTATCAATAAACTTAACATTAGAAACGATGGAGATCAAATTTCAGTACCATGTTAACTTAAAAAAAAATATACCTAGTTTAATATTGCGATTGTACTAGTACTAGTGTTAAATAACTTTAATTTTATTAATAGACTTTAAAAAAGTAAAAAAAAACAAAAAAGTAGCTTTGGCTTCGTAGAAGTAATTAACATTATGAGATCAATCATAGAATAAATCTAATATTATGAAAATAAAACAAAATATTTTTTAAATAAACAGCTTACTACCCTAATTTTCACTTAGAAAAATTTAAAGGAAAACATGGATGTAGTACGTGACGTAACCAGCAATTGAAATTGGGGGAAGTAGTCTACGTAAGAAATAAAAATCAGCTTCACTTTTTTTCCCGCACACAGTACGGTAGGCAGAGGGAACCTAGTGTTAAGACACTCCGATCCCCACTTTCTGCCGAATTCTGGAGGCATTGTGTGTTGAGTGGCAGAACTCAATGCTGCGCTTAGCCTCGACACCAGAACGAAGAAATGGAAATATAAATTTCAGTAAATATTTCATCTTCTTGAGTGGGGATCGAACCCACAACCAGTCGGTTTTACAGTCACACTTCGTTCCGCTGCGCCACTTTCGTGGTATTTTTTTACATGTAATGATATTCAAAACTGCCCCCTTTATTTTGTTCAAAGCTGCCTCAGTGGTATTTGAAAATTTCCAAACGTTTTTTTTCAAGTAAAAGTTTAAAAATTGTAGTAATCTCTAGTTTATTGCATGATATATGAAACATTCTAACTAAAAGAGGAAAAAATAAAACCATATACCTTGAATTGGATCCCTGCGATCCTTACGCGTTTATTTAAAAATGCATAAAATTTTACTCAAAATCAAACACTCCTCGTAACTCAACAACTGGCTCTCATATATCAGCGGTGACAAGTGACACGTGTGCAGATTAGTGCTGCCACTACTCAAAAAAAATCTACCAAAATTTCTTTTTAAAATAGCTCTGTTAACACATATTTTCAAAG
>JAATLQ010031944.1:0-12575 GCA_013421005.1 Heliconius erato x Heliconius himera
ATAAAAATTTTTAGATCAATTTCTTCACACCTTGGGTTACATTATTGCATTTTTCTTAGGGATCCCTATTTTTTTTGAAAATGTAATATAGCCTATGTGGGACGGTGAAGATGTAGCTTTCTAATAGCGAAAGAATTTTTGAAATTGGTCCGGTAGTTGTCGTGTGAAAACAATACAAACATACATACATACATACATACAAAAATACAAATCTTACCTCTTTATAATATTAGTATAGAAAAGAGTGTAACATTGACAGTTTGAAACGCAACTCATACACACATACTCTACTGTATGTAATATTATTTAAACATTTTACACGGTAAACAAGTATCTGGCTGATCCCCACTTAGGAGATGGAACTTATAACTCTTATAAAAGCTCTTACTCTTATATAACCTATTTAAACATTTATGCCTTAGAAAATCACTGAATAAAATAACAAATCCAGTATGCATGGAGCGCATGTGTGAAAACAGAAAAAACGGAGAGCCATATCACTAAGCTTTGTATACACTTCTTTTAACTTAGATAATGAGAAAAGATAAAAACAACAAATATATAACATAATAGGCTACAAACAAACCCAGAAATAACTCATAAGTTAATTCATCAATAAATCACCAACTAGTTAACTAGCAGTTATAAGTTTAAACAACACTATAACCGACTTTTACCGCATAACGCACGCCGCACGGCCGCATTGCCCGCATTAGGGCTTGTATGCGGATGCCTTTTGAATGTAACCCGCTGGAGCTTTATTACATTCGTTTTTTATGTTTCACAATTTATAGTGGAGCTCTTTCTTTTTTTTTTTGCTATTCATTTCACTTTGCATTGAGTTTTTTTTTTTTTGTGTTTTACGTATGGAGGGATAGTGTGTTGAGTAATGTTATGTTGTAATATGTGGATAATTGGATTGAATGGATTTAAGTTTTTTTTTTTTATTACGATTAAGAAATATAATTTACTTAATCTTAATTTTATAGTTCTGTCCAGCTAGTTGTAATGTTAATATGAAAATGAATTATTATTTGAATTGAATTTTATATTAATGAATTATTTTATATAGTTATTTTTCGTCAAAAAGTCTATGTGGTTGATTGCTTTTCATTTCCAAACACGTCATAAAATGTTTTTTTTTTCACTTTTTATTTAATAGAGGAATGTTCAAAGCTTTCTTTAGACTATTTTCAGATTTTTACATTTTTAAGATCGTCTTTATCAAATTTTCGTAGAATTTCAATTCTTTATATATGTTGATGTGTTTTGTTGTAGGTCAAGACTGTATCCAGTAAAAAACTGGATCTCTTTTTTAACAAAACACAATCAATATATTGTTTTTTAGGTTCACGCTGTTTTCTACAGATAACAGGGTATGCAGATGATACCTGGGAACCTAGTGTTAAGACTCTGTTCCCATCAAGACTTCCGTTCCTTATTTTACGCCGAATTCTCGAATTCTGGCATTGCGGGTTGAGAGACGGAACTCAACAATCAAATTTTATATAAAAGCTATAATTAATATAACAACTTCCGTAAACTACTTACATAATAACTGTTACATAATAAAGCTAAATACGACAGGCAAAACCTATATTTATAATGGATTTTAAAAAGCGCACATCGCAAAAAACTTCGATCAAAGCTGTTTTATAGCGTCATTATTCATGGCATAATTGAGAAAAAAGGGTGAACGAATCCCATTAGCCCACAGGTGAACACCGCTGTGAACTCGTTTGTACCGACTACGGACTACCGCGGTATAATAATTATCGGTATTTATGGTTTATGGAATACAGGAACATAACATGGTAGAAATTCTAATTTTTAAATTTGTAACAATGGGAGGGATGAAATTATTTTCGATTTCATTTTTTATTTGTGATATAAAAAAATACATTAAAAATACAATTTTGTCCGGGCTAATATCATGAACAGCTGAAACGATTGTTATGGGACTAACATTAAATGATAGCAAAGGTTGTAGAACAAACAAATAGGCTAAACATTTTTCTATTAAACATTTTTCTATTAAATACGACGGATTTTTTGGGAGTAAAATCAAATAATTTCAAAAAAAAAAAACTAAATTTACAATTTTTTTAATGCATATTATTTATATGCAATTATGCATAGTATAGAAGTCAGTAAGAAAACGTTAATGCAAAAACCATTTATCACTCCGTTCCCTCAGACTATACCACTGATAAGCTAAAAAAAATACTAACTTCAAATGTACGAGTACGTCCTCTTGCTAAAAACGAAATTACAAAACGTAACAACGTAATACAAAGATAACTTACACCTAAAAGGTAATTTCAACTGAAAAAAAAAATTAAGTAATTACCCGAGGCTTGGGACCCAAAAGTCCCCAAATATCCTATTAACAAACAGGTGACATCGCTACATACGATATGAGCTCGAGTGCGGTGTAATGCTACATTAATAGCCTATCTATCCGGTTATGGCGGTAATAAAACATGACATGTCGTTTTGCAAATTGCTCACGTAGCTCGTGGCTTTTATTTTTTTTTTGTGATTTATATGCATTTTTGTTTAGATTAAACCAGGACGATGTGGTTGTTTTCTAAGGTTTGTAAATGTTTTGGTCGCAGTATAACATAAGTGTCTAAAGGAATGTTTGCTATTTAAATAGCAATATTTCTAGACAAAACATAAGCTCATAATGTTTCTTTTATTAAATAACTCAATGATTAATAAAATCAGACGTACGATACGAGAAATCCCCAACGTAAAATTAAAAACCGGCGAGAATGGTGGACAATATGCGATCTTGTAAATTATCTTGTAAATAATAAATACTAAAGCAAAAACATCGTTTTTGTAGGGCCATTTCGGAAATAATATTTAATTGCATTTAATTTTTGGGAACTGCTCAATCAAATTTTGGGAACTACTTATCTTTAGAAGTTACAAATAAATAAATAAACTAAATAAATAAATATCCGCTTTAATTACTCTTCTCGAAAGAACTGCCTTCAGTGCTCATGATAACTTCCGAAAGGACTGACATTTTTATATAACTTGATGGTTTATAAAATTATTAAATAAAGTATATTCGGATTGTTAAAATCCAGTGATAGATTGTCTTTACCTATTCTCTATAAAATAATATTATAGAATAACATTTTAATCACGTATATTGACTCAATGAATATACCTAGATTGTTTACTACATGATATTAAGTAGATTATAAGATACATTACATAACTAACTATTCTATAGAAATTCAGTAGAAACATTTAATTTAGAAAAGCGAGCGCACTGTCAGCTGCCTGTCAGATCAATGTATTTTTTTCTTAATCCGCCTTCAAACTGCGGCACGCGCGCCTATTTGTTGTTCCAAATAAAATCTATGAAAAAATAGTGTAATATTACAATTTCAATATTAAATTGTGATTAATTTATTTTAGGCCATCGTGGCGTAGTAGAATAGCGTTTAACTGTCATTGGTGAGGAGTTGTTATGGTTGTGGGTTCGATCCCCTCTCGGAGGAATGAGTTATTTCCATTTCTCTGCCTAGAAAGACAAAAAAAAGCGCAATGTTGAGTTCCACCGTTCACCACACATTTCTCAAATGGACAGAAAGCGAACTCTGCTATATGCAGGATAAAGCAAAAAAAAGATATACAAAATCTTTATTCATAACTACGACATATAAGTAATAGAAATGTTTTTAAAGAATTTACTATGCTTCACGTATGTATTATGTTTAGATATATTTTACAACACACCACAGTAAATCATTTAAGCCCAATATTTTGTATATCATTTCAGGCAAGCCTACAAAAAGCGTATAGAAAGACTAAAGCCCGATAGTTCTTGACCAAAAGAGGAAACATATAGATTTACCTACCTAATTAGAAAATAACTTTATATTTTGTTGTATAAAGACAAATAGCACACATATTTATTAGCAGTGAAAAAAATCCAAGAACTTAACTTATAAGGATACCATGAATTGGAAAATACATTTATTTACTTTCTTGCATCTTACACTTATTGCAGAGTAGGAAAACAAGACTTCCACAAAAACGACACTGCACTTTTCAGTTTCCACTTACTTTGCATCGCGTGGCTGATTTCAGCACCGCACAATGTTCCACCAGACCGGAGAAATTAAAAATTATTAATAAATTATCTCACAAAAGAAGAAACGAGAAAAAAGAAGAATGTAATCAGATGACCCTAATATTACGATGGTTTCAAGAAACTAGGCCACGGAAAATTAAAGTATATTGTAAAAATATTTTTAAAACAATTTAAAAACTTACCTGTATTGGAAATAGCACGAAAGTTAAAAATATCGCAAACATTGTGTCTGATTGACTACATTATAAAAATTTAGAATTTCTTTTATATAAATACATCTTTTCCCCAATATAAAGTAAGATTGACCTTTTTAAGTGAAATTTCATTTTTTCTGTCAAGTTATTATTCGTTTATAAATAGGAATGTGACAACAGAGTAATAAATACTTAATATTATTTTATTTATTTCCCACTTTTTTAACCTGAATTTGAAACCTGAATTTTTTAACCGTAACTCATCATTATTATTACAGCATTGAAAATAAAAGGAGCAGAATATTTAGTAAACATAGTATTTAACCATTTTTTATATCTAAAAAAATATTAACATTTACTCAAAATATAATTTAGTAGTAGTAGTAGTAGCTAAATTATATTTTGAGTAAATGTTAATATTTTTTTAGATATAAAAAAATGGTTAAATACTATTGGCAATTATAAAAAATAATTAAATACTATTGGTAATTTATAAAAATGGTCAAATACTATAATATACTCAGCTTCACGCTATATCCCGCACACAGCAGGGTAGGCAGAGGGAACCTAGTGTTAAGACACTCCGTTCCCCAGTTTCTGCCAAGTTCTGGAGGCATTGCGTGTTGAGTGGCAGAACTCAACGACGCGCTTAACCTCGACACCAGACCGAAGAAATGAAAATATAAATTTAAGTAAATATTTCAACTCCCCGAGTGGGGATTGAACTCACAACCAGTCGGTTTTACAGTCACTTTTACCTCGCGCCGCTGCGCCACGACTTATTCTTATTAAAATTAGAGATAAAAATCTTAAGGATTAAGAAAAATATATACTTTAAAACTTATGTTTTTAACTTATTTAACCCACAGCGTGGCTTATAAACAATTAAATTTTTCCATTGCAGTATTTGTGTGACAAATGGTTTTTATTCCGATTCTGCTATTAGTGGAATCAATGTTGTAAGTTAAATTCAATGTAAAATCTACATGATACTTTTTAAAAAGAAACATATTTTACCGTTTTTATAAAACCAATATTAGGTATGTTTGAATTACTACTACTAAATGAAACAGATTTTTTTACGTTTTTAAGGTTTCATACCTCGAAAGGAAGAAACGGAACCCTTATATCAATTTATTTACGTCGTCACGTCACGTGGTCACGTCACTTAATATAGACTATTAATATATATTTCTTAATATTTAGAATGCCGCTTCGCAAGAGTGATACTGAGTAGAAAATTAGAAATAGCTCCAAAGATGATATACGACGTGGAAACGTTTTTATTAGGAATGATCTTTCCATGCATAAAGCATCGAAAGAAGTAAGTCTCGTTCGCTATTTTAAAGCGTTATTATTGGAAAACTATCTGAAGTATTGAAGTTGATCTTAATTTATTGATATTATAACTTTTAAGTAACTGACGTTGATGAATATTAGACTTAAGGGGCAAATGTAACATAAATAAACATACATAACTGAGTATATATCACAATATTAATTGTTTATTATACTGCCGGGCCACTGTGTACTTATAGAGTTACTATGCACTATAGAGTCGAGTCACTGTCTGAATCAAACAACTTTAATATTGATTTCATTAGAAAAAAACCGGACAATACTGAGTCGTGCTCGCCCACCGAGGATTCCGTACAAAAATTGGTGATCTCGAGCTTTTTCTGAAATTCAAGTTTAGCTTAGCCCTTTCATCTGATAACCTCACTTGAACTAGCTTCTTTATGCCAAATTTTGTCCCCCTTTTGATTTAATTTAACCACTACAACAATTTATAGATTTCAGATTTTTTCCTGAATTTGTACCTGTAGATAGTACCTGTAGATGCTAGCTGCCAAATTTCATAATTCTAGAGCAATCAGAAGTACCCTTTAATTTTGATTTCTTTTATAGTGTCGAAATACGCGTTTTTTGAGATACATACGTAAATGTACAAATACGATTTTGAATTTAAACTTAGTATCTCCAAGCATTCTAAAGAGATAAAGGCTCTTGACATACAAACAGACAGACGGACGGACAACAAAGTGATTTTATAAGGGCTCCTTTTTTCCTTAAAAGATACGGAACCCTAACGATAATGCAGAGAGGAAGCTTAGTAACTGTGTAAATTTCAGCTCGTTATTTAAAATTTTTCTTTATAATTTTGAAATGTAAACAAATCTGTAAAAAAAATTGCGTCGCGTTGCATAACAGGGTAGGCAGAGTTAACCTAAGAACCTAGTGATAAGACACTTCATTCTCGTTAACATACTTTCGTTCCCTACTTTCCACCGAATTCTACAGTCATTGCGTGTTGAGTGACGAAACTAAACTCGGCGTTTTACCTCGATACCAGAGCGAGGAAATGAAAATAATAAATATTTTATTATTATATTAATATTATTTACAACACTAACGTACTGAATTCCGTTTAAAGTAGCGTCATTTTTAAGAACCATAATCAATATTATGTTATATTTATTAAAAAATATACAAAAAATATATACATTTTGTTTGACAAGATGCGGTAAAAACATAAGGTAACTATATTATTTTTATTTTGATGCCAGAGAAAAACAGGTACCTAAAAAGGGCGTTACCCTTTGAAATTTAACATTAAAGACTAATTAACATTAAATATTATTGAACAATATCATTATATATTTTAAAGTTTAAATAAAATGTAACAAATAATTATTTTTAATGTTAGATACGCTAAAGCATAATTATATTATGAAATTAATAAATAAAAATGTATGATTTGAAATATCATTTATTTAATTTTTTTCTAACATATAAAGAATAACACTTAACCTAAAGGTCATACTCTCAAATATTACCGTTCATAAAATCGGATAGAAATTTTAGCAAAAATATGGTTGCAGTATATTTTTATATAAATGAAAATTATTTGTAATAAAATGTATAACAATAGTTATTATATATATTAAGTGTCATTTATGAGTAATCATCACAATTACATTTTATTCATACAGTTTTACTAAAGACTTCCTATCATATTTTTCAGTTTAAAAAAATTGGGTAAGGTCATACATATTTTTATCTATAACATTGATTATTAACATTGGTATAAAAATAATACAGACGTATAAAACGTACTTCTTTATTTAAGTTGGTCAAAATGATAAAAAAAATTATCTCTTTTCTGATGATTGATCTTAATTGAGTAAACATTTTATTTATATTTTTATCGTTTCGCATATCAATATACATATTTGAGGCAGTATTAAATAAGAATACAAAATAAAGTATCCAAGATAATTCTGGACAGGTGTCACAAAACCAGTTGAATATTATATAATTATTTTTTAGAAACCCATTTATACTTATTATACAGAAAAAAAGAAATAAGTTGCCAATATGGAATAAACTTATATTTTTATAAATTATTACATTGAAGTTCAATAGCATCTTATAGTATTATTAAGACATCTTGTTTTAAATTTTAACTTTTTCTTTCTTTGGAGAATCTAATGTCAAAACACTCCTTTCTCTGTGTTCCGCCTAAATTACGCATGTTACTTGTCAAATAGTGAAACTCAAAAGCTTTGTAATTTACATAAATTAAAAAAATCTCGAATGGGGATCGCACCCACAACTTACGCCTTTACAGCCAGATACTGTTCCACAGCGCTCAACGGCCTCTGTATATTCTTTTACAATTATGTTAAAGACAATATAAAATGACATTTGTAAAAAAAATTATCTATTAAACATTAATAATTATCTATCAAAAATATTTATTGTGATTTAGTAATATCTACAATAACAATAATGCACTATATTATAGTAATTGACTCATGTTTATAAAAACATATATGGGCTCTTTCTTTTTGTACAAATAAAAGTAAAAGTATATAACTAAACAAATGTAAAAAATATATTTACTAAAAAAAATTGAAACGGTTTGACATCATTTAAAAATAACTTGAATGATCCTTATAAAAATCTTCTGGTACTAAAACCTACACCTCAATATAGAGGAAAGAGCCTATATATTTATATGGATTTTTGAATATAGCAATTTACATTCCATTGTACGCGGGTCCGCCACCACCTTCTGGTACAACCCAGTTTATGTTTTGAGATGGATCTTTTATATCACAGGTTTTGCCTGAAATCAATAAAAAAATATTAACTTAAAGAAAATAATTACAATTTAAATTGTCATAATAATTGATTTTTTTTTGTTGAAGATAAATATTATATTATTATGAAATCCCTGGTAAAATAAACACATAGAAATAGTGTCATTAACATTTATGAATAAATAAAAAAATAAATAAATCAGCTTCACGCTGTACCTCGCATACAGCAGGGTAGGCAGAGGGAACCTAATGTTAGGGCACTCGGTTAAAATTTATGTTTACATATAAATTAATATTTTAATATTTTTTCTTATTGTAGTATTTTAATATTTTTTCTTATTGTATTGAGGCCGGTCGTGGCGCAGCGGCACCCTGCTGTGTGCGGGATATAGCGTGAAGCTAATTTAATTTAATTTTTTTTTATCCTTATTGTAAATTGCTACAAACTACATGCTACCTTTTTCGATTTTCGTATAATATCTAATAAGTCAATGAAGTAAACTTACAGTGAATACAATTTTGTGCGTTTATCTGCAACCTTTGCCCTTCTCCCGTTTCCATAGGAACAAATTCATATACACCTGCAAATTTTTTATAATAAATACTTTACATTTTTTAATATATGTTTCTATTTCTAATCATTATGTATCTATGAATTAATAAATGAAATGATAACAAAATAAAGATGATAACAAAATAAATAAAGATTAATGTTACAAGTAGGTTCAGTTAACCTGGTTTTCTTGTCATTCGGCAAGAATCAGTTGATGCTATAAAAATAATTTAATGATTAATAGTAAATAATTTAATTTGCACATGTGTTTGAATCTTAAATCATAAGATTCAAACACATGTGCAAATTAAAATCATAAGTGCTATTTGAACTGATCGACGGACTGAGCGACTGACTGATTAACCAACTTATCCACTGACGATTGATCAGTACGCACAGGTTGTGTCATAGTATTTTTACTACTAGTAATAATAATAAACTTTCACCTGCTGCTTTACCTTAAATAAGAATTGTGAATGAGTTATGAAATATTCTGAGTATTTCCTTCTGAGAAAGGGTATAGCTTGCTCGAAAAGTGGACTATTTAACACATAATAAATTTTACAATTCGAATCAGTAGCTCCTGTGGTTATTTTGTTCAACCAAACAAACTTCAGCTCTTTAAGTAAAAAGTATACAAGTTATATTGATTACCTGCAGGGCAAAATCTAGCTTCAGGACCCTCAAATTCAGCCAAATTCCTCTTTACTGGTATAGTATCATCTCGAAGGGTCAAATGTGGAGGCTGATCTGCTTCGTGATTTGTTCCTTTAAAGTTAAAAAAAAACACGGATTTGATAAACTTTTTTTCAACTCCAATCCCGCATATAGTAGAAGGCCGTTCCCCACGCACCGCCAAATAAAATTTATAACTTAAATGGTTTAGTTTCTAAGTACAGAAAACAAAAAGTTAAGATATACTACATTATCCACTTTCTAAATATTTTTACAAATGTTAGGGGCTGTGTAGCGGGATTTAACGCCGCGCTTTGTCTTTTGCTAGAGCTAATATAGAAAAAAAAAATTAAAGCTACAACATTTTTTTTTGAAATTAATAAAGAGAACATTAATGTTGGAAATTGTTTTTTAATTTCGGTAATTTTAAATACTGTATTTTACGTACGTAAAGACTATAAAAATACCTGTTAACGCCACTGATGATAACAGATCAAATGTGATAATACCATCTGGTTTAGGATACTCTATTGGCTGGAATTCTTTAGCTGGTTTCAATTTTGAATGATCAGCTCCTGATATATAGAAAATAAATAAATTTAACTCTTTATTAGAAAAGCTCTATTTATATTGCTGTAGATCTATATAATATAAATAATATTTTAGCTTCACGCTGCATCTCTTATATAGCAAGGAAGCAGAGGGAAGCTAGTGTTAAGATACTTCGTTCTCTACGCACTGTGGATGGCGTGATAAGTGGCGGATCTTAACGCCACTCTTTACCTACCAGAGCAAGGAAAAGAAAATAAATTAAATATTAGTATTAGACATTCAACCATAACATTCACATACCACACTAGAAAAATTACTTTAAGTTAATTGTTCCTTTCTATATA
Organism: Heliconius erato x Heliconius himera; assembly: GCA_013421005.1. Classification (NCBI taxonomy): domain Eukaryota; kingdom Metazoa; phylum Arthropoda; class Insecta; order Lepidoptera; family Nymphalidae; genus Heliconius; species Heliconius erato x Heliconius himera. The sequence continues at coordinate 10,542 of JAATLQ010031944.1, forward strand.
AATAATTACTTAATATTATAGATCTCACCCCCATGACTCAAAGTCCAAGGTTCCTTTCCGCGAACTAACGTTGAGAATGCAGAGTAAGCGAGTCCTCCATACATGCCAAGTGATGAATGGAAAGATGGACGACAATTTCTTACTTGCTGTAAAAAAATTTTATTTTGTTAAATTGTCAATTAATTTCTACAAAAAATTTCTGACTGTAGATCCGACGGTAGTGGGTTTCCAACTTAGAGGCATGAGTTATTTTCATTTCTTCTCTCTGGAACAAAATACTAGTTAATTAAATTTACTTATAATTTATATATTTAAACAAGGTGTCAATATATATGTATATATATATATATATATATATATATATATATATATATATATATATATATAGAAACAACAGCTACATTTATTAACTAAGTGTTATTTTATGAATTACCTTTAATTCCTTATAAACATATGATTCCTTTAGCTTATCTTCGTATAATGTAGGTATGACTCCATTGTCGTGGGTTGCTTCACCAGATATTACGAGATCTACAGCTGCCTCAGCTGCTAGCATACCTGAAGTTCAAATTTAATTTAATCTATAATATAGCCCGACAAGACGTTTGTGAGTGTTGTAAAGACAGGCTTAAGTCAATCTCGCGCATGTACCGTCGCATATTGAGGAGTTGCTCTGCAATGTTATATAGAGTGTAGCATAGTATCATAAACAAACGAAACAACCCTATTGTAGTTTTAACGACGTTTCGACGTTTTAGGGAGTAGATCGTAAAATCGAACGACGCTATATAGAATGTCCACTGTATTTTTATATACTTACCACTCTTCATAGCATTATGGGTGCCTTTAATCCTAGGTACATTAAGGAATCCCGCTGAATCTCCTATTAGACAACCTCCCGGAAACACAGGGTTTGGAAGACACTGCCATCCGCCTTCTACTAGTGCTCGAGCTCCGTACGCTATTCGAGTACCACCTTAAAAATATTAAACAAATTAATTTATTACCTGCTGGTGACAGGTATGAATATGCTCCAATCACTACAAAATGTTGTACGAAACTTGTAAAATAAATAAATATTGTTAAAAATATTATAATTATGTGAGTGTGAATTCGACTTTCAGTGTGGGGAATGAATTATATTCAATTTCCCGCTCAGGTAAGATAACAAAGCGCGGCGTTGCCTTCCGGCACTCAACATACAATCTCGAAAAAGTCTCGAAAATTTAGCACTAAAAGAAAAGGAAATTTATTGTTTGGGAAAAGAAATGACAGGAAACAATATATAAAAGCCTAACAAAACTGACCTTCGAACATAGATTTTACATATGGATGAGTTTTAAACTTCTGGAATTCTCTAAATGGGCTCAAATAAGGGTTAACATAGTCCAAGCCGACGACGAAGCCCACCGCTACTAGAGGAGCTTCGCCATTTTCAACATTTAAATGATATATGAAAGATCCGCCATAAGTGTTCTTGTCTAATGGCCACCCTATTGTGTGTTCTACCAAACCTGGTTTGTGATTCTGGAAAGAAATATAATAAAAAAATATATAATAAATAATTCTGTAAAGTGCAGTGTTATTTAACACAAAAAATATTTTTTTATAAAAGAAAAAAAATAATGCAATGTTGCTTATAATTAGGGCACAACTTAGTTGATATTGTTTTTTATTTAGCTTCAAGTATTCCACATAAAGTATTCCACATAGACAGAAGTGGACACTCTGTTTCCCGTGCACTGCCAGATTTTTGAGACCTTTTTATTTTGAGTGGCGCCCTACTAAACTTTTGTTTTTTTTTTTTTTTTTTTTATCTTTGTCCATTTACAATCAGCCCAGCAGCTATAATTAAATTATATGACTATCTAAATTGTTATTTTTTGAGATGAGCCCATCCTATGATGCGTCATCTCATTCTACAATACTGCTTCTTTAAATTGAAGCCAGTCTTGTTCGCCTTAGTCGATTTATGCTCTCATCGATATTGATCAGTGACCTTGCAGGCCCGGGTACCTGCAAGCGCCGGGGGCT
>JAATLQ010031944.1:12585-37653 GCA_013421005.1 Heliconius erato x Heliconius himera
CCTGCAAGCGCCGGGGGCTAGCCGGATCGCATGACAAAACAATATCTTTTTCATTCATAATTCATAGAAAAGAGGTGGGACATACTAGCAGTACTTTCCCAAGGTACTGCAGTCACTCTTTTAGAGAGGATTTAATCTCCCAAGGTTTGTGATGAACCAAAGACAGGTTAGTTAACCGCCGCCCGTTACTCGGCGTTGCTACTCATTTTGCACCACCCAGGGGGCACGTGTAGGGTGGGACTAGGAATAGGTGGTAAATCCTACGGACGCAAGTAGCTCTACCCCCCAACGCCCTACTAAACTGAGTGATGAGATATAATTTTAAATTGATTAAATCCTTACTTCTGGTTTAACTTCCCATAGCTCTTTTAATCCTATGCCGTAAGACTGGGGTTCACTATTTTCTCTCAAATTAAACTTTTTCGAGACCATCTTTGTTAAATGTCCGTGGCATCCTGTAAATACAATAAAATAAAATACAATCCCATGTACATCATCATCATTTTAAATTTTTAATTAATTTTAATAATAAAATCCTATCCCGCACAGAGCATAGCATAGGCAGAGGAAACCTGTGGACCTATTGTTAAGATACTCCATTTCGCACTTTCCACCAAATTCTGCAGACATAAACTCAACGCCACACTTTGTCTCATTACTAGGACGAAATAAAAATATAAAATATTTCATTTCCTCGGGTTCAAATCGAACCCACAATCTGTTGAGTTTACAGTTGCACGCTTGAATCACTACACCACAACTGGTCTTAAATAATTGTGCATGTTTACATAAACATGTAGCTTTATGGGATAAAGACGCAGCAATTAATTCTGCCACATAATCTCTTAACAGCTAGGCGGAAACTGGAAACCAAAGTACCTTAACACTGAGTTCTTTCTATACACCCTGCTATATGTAGATACGAGAAAAGAATATAATAAAAAAAATTACATACCTTCAGCAAATATGGTAACTTTGGAATGGAACTCCATGCCCCTCTCAAACATGTCTTTAGGGCTACCGTCTTTTGCTATACCCACGTCACCCGTAGCCACTCCTTTGAGGGAACCATCATCTCTGAATATTAAATCTGCTCCTGCACAACCTGGCCATACCTGGAAATTAATTTTAACAGATAAATAAGTAGAAATAATAATATCTGACTGTAAACGCGATGGTTGTGCGTTCAATTCCCACTCCAGGAAACTATATTAATTTTCACACCCTGGTTCAGAGACAAAGCACGGTGTTGACTTCCGCACGCAATGTCTCGTAAATTGAGCAGTGGAAAGTATCTTAATACTAGCTTCTATCTGCCTACCCGGCTTTACGGAAAAATATTGTTTTTTTATTATTTGAAACATCATAAGACAATTTTTATACATTCCTTTATAATGTAATCATGATTTAAAATATACTATTTGCTTGTAACCTCTTTATATGTCTTAATATTTTATATAATAGTGAACTCTAAGACTATTAAATAAGTATAATTTATAACATAGTTCCAATATAAAAGCACGAAAAAAAGAATAATGTTACATTAAATATATCTTAAATAAAATAACAAAAAAAGAGGTACATCTTTTTTTTATTTACCTCTGCACCTACAGCTTCAGCTTGTTCAGATAACCACTTAACTAAATGACCTAACCTAACTACGTAGTTGCCATGATTGTAGTTAGGTAATCCTGAAAATAAAAAAAGTTAAATTTACATAAAAAATCTAATTAGAAAATCAAAAATATTATATAATATAATATAGATTAAAAAACTTGAACTTGCGCCTATGGAAATGCTAACAATAAAAAAAGGTTGTAAAAAGTATATAATAATTTCGATATAGCTTGATATGAACAGAGCTTTATTGGTGAGTGCTTAGTCAGTTACAAAGATGTTTTCTATTTCCACTATGTTATTTTTTTTCTCATTTCTAAAAATTTTGTTTTGGTTATATTTGAATATCATTAAAATATACACAAATATACCTTAAAAGTATGCTCAATACACTTAAGTTTCAGTCATAAACACAGTGACAAAAAATAAACAAAGCTCAATTAAAATTCAGTTAAATATTATAATTTATTATTGTATATATTTTTAATACACATATAATTTTGTGTATGTATTAAAAAGAATAAGAGTATTGTAGCACGATGGGACAGCAACTATCTATAAGCGCTATGGTTGTGGATTCAAACTTGAAGCAGTAAAGAAATGAAAATTAATATTCCATTACGCTGTTTGAGAGTCAAACCCACAACCATCATATTAAAAGTTGCAGTGCTTGTTGCTTGTGCCACATATTATTATCATGTATTTCCTTAATAACTTACCTTTAAAAGCAGGCAAAGGTATCCTCCCACTCTTAGTCAATAGGCCAAACTTATCTGACGTAACTGGTGTATTTATTGGTGCTCCCTTTTCCTTCCAATCTGGTATTAATTCATTTAACGCTATAGGATCTACACAGGCCCCTGATAGAATGTGACCACCAGCTTCTGCTGCCTTTTCTAATAAAGTTACTCTGACTTCCTGTTAGGAGACAATTTTATAAATACAGCTACGGTAAATTCTTGATATTAAATCTTTTTTTTTACATAGCAGGATAAGCAGAGTTAAACTAGTGTTAAGACATTTCGTTTTCCACATTCTGCTGAATTTTAGAAATATTATAAAAGTCAGATCTCAAGACCGCACTTACTGCCAGAGCAAGGAAATGAAAATAATAAATATTTCATTCCACCAGGGGGGAATCAAACCCACAAGCATTGCATTTGCATTCACACACTTGTATTGCTGGCCACAATGGTATAACTTATGTGATATATGGTATAACAAAATTTAAATAAAAAAACACATACAGCTCCCTTTTCTTCTGCAATTTGTCGGGCTCTGATAGCTGCTGCCATACCTGCTGGACCACCTCCAATAATAAGAATGTCTGTCTCTTCTGCCACCCTTTCCATATTTACATCTATAGAATTTTAAACAACTTTTATAAAAACATAACATATAGTCTTTATACATTGCATTTCTTGCTAAATATATATTCATTCTTTTATTTATAATTTTATAGAATATATTAACACAAATATACGCTTTTGTTTAACATTCAAATTATGTTATCAGTCATTGTAAACAGAAGATAATAGTTGCCAAAGCGATGTGAAGTCCAAATACCTTTCCATCTTGGATCTTTATCACGAGGATGAATTGTATAATGTGTAGTTATTTTTGGATACGCATCTGAATAAAGCCTTCGAGCTGCACTTGTTAGCCTCCCCACTGAAAAACATAAGCAAGAATGAACACTGCTATAGTTTTGAAATCATAACAAATGTATGTCAAATGAACTTTGAACTTCTATATTTAAAATCATATTGCATAATGAAAAAAGTTTCCAACAATTGTATATGAAATTAACAATAAAAAACTAAATTACTAATATTATTAATTGTAATATATCGATTATAATTAATAAAGATATTGAATTATTTTAAAAACAGCTGATCAGCAACGTCACTCAACAAGTGTTACTTTGTAATATTCAATTGAGGGGAAGAATTTATTATTCTTGCATCACTAATTAAGTATTTACTTTATTTTTAGCGCACGAAATATAGACATTACATTTAAAAAATATATTATTTACCCTGACGAGCCGAACTAACAATTGCTGCCGCCATGTTCACAATCACAAAAACATACGTTCCGTATACTTAATTACTCACTTCTTTCATCCGAACATGTATTGCTTTGTAAAATTCCATAAGCGTCTAATACAAAAAAAAACACTTGATTTATTGTTAATATTCATTTCTCGACTCATGAACTCAGAAAGAAAAAGTTATAATTTATTCGCTATTATTATAATTTCACAATATTCTTTACACGAAATCAAAAACAATTTAAGCGTATTATAAATTGCGTATTGGAACGCATTTTTGTGGCAAATTCAAACTTTTCAGTTTTCACTTGTTAAGAAAATTTCAACCAATAAACGAATTAATTGTATATAAAATTAAATTACTTCATAATTACAATAAAAAAATACCTTCATGTTATATTTCATCTTTAATCTAATTACGAAAATGAGTTTGATTGTTACGCTTCCATTCTATGTTCAGTATAAAAATTTTTTACACTTTTTTTAACAGCGTAATGGAAGCTATACTTTACATAAAAAAAAAAACAATATTGATGGAAAAAAAGGTGTTGGCAAATGCTGTGACAAAGAATATTAAGTATGACTAAACTGAATGCAATAAAAACACGTTTTGAGTTTCTTAAGTTAATATTAGTTTCTTGTGTTCATTTAGATACTTTTTAATTACCATTTTCAACCATTCAAAAATATTATTGTTTTTTAAACCCATACCTAAAGAAATTAATCAAGATACCTTAACAGTTTAACCGTAGGATTTTGTTTTTCATTTCACGATGTTCATCCATACCTGTATTTCGTGTGCCGCAGTTACGCATAAATACCCATAACATAAACACATTCTAATATAAAATTATTACAAATGGTTAAATAACTTTGAACTTTGCCGCCAATACCTACGACTTGATTTCTGAATGAGGCGTATTCCTTTGATAGGTTTACGTGCGCCGTTGTTGACAAATATTTTACAACGATAATTTTATTATTTATTTTCTTTGAAAGAATCACGTTTTAATTTTTAGCATTTTTTCAAAATTGTATAAGGCTTTTATAGAGTAGTTAAAACTGTAGTTTCATTTAAAGTGGTGCTGACAAAAACACTCGGTATATTGAATGTATATTTGTTAACATGTTTATTAGAGTGTACAAATAAAACATAAGAGAACATTTATTATTTTATTGTTATAAAAGAAAAACTTAGCATAATTTTAAATCGTAAGATATATTTGTAAAGCTATTTATTTCACTGGTTTCATCTGCCAGAGGCCATCGTTGAGGTAATGACAGTTTTCTACTCCTACACCTTTGTTCACTTTAGCTCTGAAATAAAAAGAATTTTGTAATTATATATAAATTTTAGCAGCTTCACGCTTTTCTCGCATAGCAGTATAGACAGTTAACTTAGTGTTAGGACACTCCAATCGCAGCGCACCACACAATTTTTGAGACATGGCATGCCCCACTCCACACGAGAATTCGGTGGAAAGTGCTAAACGGAGAGTCTTGACACTAGGTTATCTCTGCTTACTCTGTTATACAGCGAGAAGCGAAAAAAATAGTTCTAGATAAATAAATACAGTGTTAAATTTAGTTTACTCTTTTAATTTGCGACATTATCTAAGGGAGAGCGCGCATTGGTAACTTTTGTCACGGTGACAATGAATTCTTTGTCACTGTCATGTCACCATGCTTTTCGCAACTGCGCGCACTTGCGGTGACAGTGACTCCCACGCTTTGGCTTTCAAATTACTATTTGAATAATCCTTTAGGGATTTGTCAAAGAGCAATGGCCTCAACTCAATTTCGTCAATCAGTATGTCGTTGTCTATTTCATCTTCATGAAAACACACGATTTGTCTTGGTGATGAAGTTGACGCCATTCTTGAAATTAAAATTCGGAGCTGCAATGCAACACGCTGCTATTTCTTGTTTATGCGGAAGACGACTAGTATGGAAACAGCAAGGGGGAGGGGCCACGAAGTGACATTTAGTTTCTAATGCGCGCACGGGCATACAAATCTATGGACGCGGTGACAGTTGCGTCACGGGCGTGTTGCCATCCCCCGCGAACAAAAAGTCACTCAATTATCACGTATCCGAATGCGCGCACCTTCATTATGGGTGATGTACACGGTGACAGTGACGCAACAGTCAAGGTGACAAAAGTCACCAATGCGCGCTATACCTTATAGAGATTTATTACTTATATTACTTATTTAAAACATATGTGATGTTGACAGCCAACGTTTGTTTCCTTCCCTCAAATTTGACAGCTACAATTCGGCTTTTTTCTTTTTTAAAACTCCTCCCATGAGAGTACAAGCATTTTTGCTTAAACTTACATGTCATCAGTGGACAAAGACGTAATGCCGACAGCTAACGCGTGTTCCTTCCCCTCCGCCATGATCGCTACAACACTTCCCTTCTCCACATTCGACATCCTTGCCCCGGGGGATGTTAGACCCGGACACATTATATTAGCACCGCTTAATACAAAGCGTATTGCACCTTTGTCTACTTGTTGCATTGGTAGGAAGAAAGGATCTGAAACGAAAGATTTCAATAAAAATATTTCATTCTAATTATTCAGTATCGATTGCGGGGTGATCCCTCATGGATCGTAGATGGATCGTGGAGGCGTAGGTCCAATAGTGGACGTCGAAAGGCTGACGTGATATGAATTGTGATGATATAGTATTATTTAGTGAGGTCAGTCGTGGCGCAAGAGCACAAAGTGTGATTATAAACGCAACCGGCCGTAGGTTCTAAGAGAACTCATGAGTTGAGTTACGCGAAATCCTGACCTTATTTCTTTTTTAACATAATGCGTCTTATTTGAGGAAATCAATAAATGTACCTCAGCAGGATAGGTTTACCACCTTTATTTGTATTTTCATTGTACTAAGAAGAAACAGTGAAACTACAATAAATACAATAAATAAATAGTGAAACTTTAATAAATTAGCACAAACTTAAGACTATATAATATATAGTTAAAAGATCTTTATTAATGTATATAACTATGAATAAAGATCTTTTAACGATTTGAACCAACAAACATCACGTAATTATCAACATTAGGTTGGTACAATTATCGTAATATTCATATTTTATCTATATTTAAGTATTGTTTTAATATAAAAATCAATATTAATAAAAAATATGATACTAAATAACTAAATTACTATATATAGAATTAATATTTGTTATCAATTATATATATTTTCATACATTTGTGCAAAAGCCTTAATGTAGGCATCCATGGACCTTCACGGTGACGGAAGAAAAGCAGCTCCCCAGCACTGTTGACCATAATTTCCAAATGGTCGTGACTGAAAAAATATAAACAATATAATTTATTATTTAATATATCTAATATCTATATTAACTTTAATAGCAAATTTACTATAATCTGTATTTTCTCCTCATTTCTGACATATCAACTCATTGTAATTAATAAACAAAATAGATACCAACACAACAAACTATACCACCAATGAGAGAAAAAAATTCAGTGAAGAAGTAAAGAGCTAGTAAAAATTAAATATTTTTGTTTTCAAAAATTTAAATAATACGAAAGTTGAATAATGTAGCGCCTTATCACTACATTTTGTTTATCTAAACTGGAATTTTATAACATCTATTACAAAAGAAAATTACTGAAAATGGCCATCTTAAGATGTAATATGAGCAGTGTTATTTATAGCAGCTATGACTCTTAACTTCAAAACAGATAGTTTGATCGCTGGTCTCATCACCTGAGTTTATATAGGTACAAGAATCACAAAGACATTATAATTGCCTTTTTAAAAATAAAAAAATATAAAAACATACACTAACGATATTCACAGATACATGTAGTGTAATTAATTAATTATATTCATAAAATTCGTATACCGTAACTAAATAATCCAAAAGTAATAATTAAGTACACCGTTTTATACAATAAAAATAATTATTTATTATATTTAATTTTACCTACGTAATGTTTTTGTAATTAACTTAATTGTATTCTTATCGTTTTTGCTGGAATATTACCTACAGAGTTTTTGTAGGTTATCAAATACTTGGGGAACAGACGAAAAATTAAATATATGCGCTCAAGTCAATAAAATAAATTAATAAAAAATATGAAAAAGAAAAGTTGTTTTTACTTTAAATAAGCATGATTATAGTAATAAATAATTCACCAAATATATAATATATTAAAAATAAAGCAATAGTAAAATATAATTGTCTATTATTTTTTTTTAAAAGTATTTTTTTTAAAAAGATACTTGCTACGATGTGGAAGATATATCATTCGGCATTTAGCGTTATCTAATAAAGTATTATAATCTGTACCTAAGGCTTAAACATTAGATAAAAAGTTTTACACCTAAAAATTTTAATATAATTATATAAATATCCACTAGTCTTATTATAACTGCGCAGATAAAATAAAGTTTCAAAATTCAAAATTCTCGAATTCGAGACACATACAGAATCTTGAATTCAATCAAGTGGCGGATCTCAACGCCGTAATTTACTACATTTATATAGATAGCCCAAACATTAAAATTGAAGCCTAGAAATAATAGTTTCTATATTTTTTATATAGAGTAACTAAAACTTTACTAAACAATTTACTAAAATAAATACATTAATATAGTTTAAATACATATAGCTAATATAGTTCCAGGGCTTCCCCGCAAAATGTGGAAGACATAAAGATATAACATTTATATAATGATATTATTTATAATTGCAATCGTAATATAGAACGCAATTTTACATTCGAAACGTCATGGAATATTAGATATAATTGACCTCCAGCCGACGATCGTCATATTATCTATCTAATCTCATAATGCCATTCTGTCATACATCGTTGTTAGTCATAAGCTCTTCTATCGCATTTTATACTTTATGATTACTGTACCATAAAGTACCATGTCATTTTATGCAAAGCCCACACTTATATATATTGAAATATTATACGCCACCCACGCGGTTAATTTTATTAGGCAAATACTATAATAAAGTTTTTCCAGTATAAATGAGGAAAAATTTACATGTACCTATTTTCTAAAATAAGCTCTAAATCATATTCGAGAACCGTTCTCAATATATTATAGTTTTTTTTTATTCCAGTGCATTCTTATTTTAGGTTTTTTTTTAATTTATGTTTAGTATGCTATTAACATATTTATTTATATAAATAATATGTTGCTGTCGTGCTCTGGAACAGCGTTTAACTGTAAACACAATGATCGTGATATCAATCCCCAATGATTATATTGAGTCTCGCCACTTAATTAGCAATATCTCTAAAATTAGACGGAAAGTGTGGAACGGGCTGTCTTAACACTAGGTTCCCTTTGCCTAACTCTGTTTTGTAAGGAAATGTGTGAAGCTGCTTTTTTTAATATATTACTATAAATTTACCATTTCACAATTCTAAACGTATCCTTCTTAGGTAGAACCTGGTCAATGTGGTTTTCTAAATGCGGGTAGAGCTCTAGTAGACGGGAACGTATACCCTTTTGTACGGATGACTTAAGTTGTTGTACGCCGGAAATGCTTTCTTTCTCATCGAATCTGAAAAATAGATAATAAAAATAATTAAAAAAAAAACAGAAACTTGCGTTTATTTAAATCCTTTCCAAAAATATAATAATAAGGAATGTAGTATTATCTAGTAATACGGTCAGCAAAGGTTGCCTATACGCAGTGGCACAAAGTGTGACTGTAAAAGCGACTAGTTGTGGGTACGATCTCACTCGAGATCGCTCGCTCTGGTGTCGGAGCGTCTTAACACTAGGTTCCCTCTGCCTACCCTGCTGTGTGCGGGATACAGGGTGAAGCTGATTTATTTTAATTTACAAGAATATTTAAAATACATTAAGTGTTTCTCAAGTAGGTACATAACGTATAGATAAATTACTCAGTTTTCCATTTTCAGTAAATTACGGACAGTTAGTATATAGTAGACTAGTTCGTCACCCGCTTAAATTTTCCGTTATATTTTAAAAGTTATACGACATTTTTACACAGCATATTGTTGTAAAGTAAAATCACCTTCATCTAAATCCATTCAGTAGTTTTAGCGTGAAAGTGGAACAAATATCCATCCTCACAAACTTTCACATTTATAATATTATAGTAGTAACATAACAAACATATTGCGTGTTGAGTAATAGAAAAAACGGTGTACTCGTCTAATATAAGTACAAATATATCATTTTTAAATCGAGTGGAATCTAAACCCAAAACTACTGTGTTTAATCAAATCACCAAACACTAAAGGTATATATATACATATACGAGTGTATGTAGATTTAGTTACACAAGAACATACAATTCAATTTGCGTCTCAATAGTGAATTGACTAAAAGTATGTACGTGGACGTAGCGTCAATTACCGCGCCCCACATCCAGGCCACAGGCGAGGGAGAGTAATGCGATACTGTGAGACAATCCTTTGTATACCACTAATAGATTGTTTTATATATGATTTCTTTTTTAGTTTAGCTCCATTTGTTAGCTGTTATCCTATTTTAGTTTGAAGTGCTCAAACGAATATTTAATATAACTATTCATATTTGTCATGCTCATTTTGCAGATCATTTCAATCAGAAAAATGTATTTTTTTATTTAATTTCATGAATACAAAATAAAATGTCTTACGTTTCGCTAAATTCGATAAGTTTTACAATACATAAATGCTCTATAAAACATATAAACCAGAGGCCAGTCGTAGTGTGTGCGCACAAATTGTGACTGTAAACGTGACACGCTGTGGGTTTGATTTCCACTTTCATTGCATTTGTGTCAAGGCAAAGCTCGGCGTTAAGTTCCGACACTCAATGCCCCCAGAAATCAGCGCAACCTCTACCTACCCTACTAAATACGGGATACAGCGTGAAGCTGATAACAAATAAGCAAATGAAAACTAAAAATACATATCTCTGCTACGCGATGCCACTTGGCGCGGTGTCTACTGCATATAAATTTGATACATTTACATATATTCCTATCAGCTTTTGCTTGGAGATTAGACAATATAGGTCATCAGGTCAATGACGAAGGCGTGCATTATTTCCTCGCCACGTGTTATGGATTGCAATGGCTTCGACGTTGTTTCGATCACACGTAAATACGTTTCGCAACTGCGTCTTTTCATTCGTTCTAACTTCTCAAGTACTTTAGGTCTTGAAAAATATGAAAATTGGCAACTTTGCCTGTGCAACTTTGGTTGATTGGTTGTTAGTTACCCATTACATTGGTTTTACTGGGCATTTTTAAGGTTTCCGTAGCCGTCAACCGAAGCCTTATGATTTAAAACTTTAAACGTTGAAACTTACTTACATATATATTCTGTGAACGGAATGAGAAATAGGAAAAGCTACCCAGTCCTCACATATGGCACTAAGCCTAAAAAATTTCGTCAAGCCTATATGCGTGAGATGTCTGCCTATCTTTATAAGTATGTTTTTAAAATTAAAAAGAGGTCCTTAGAAACCTAACCATTTTAACTAAAAGACAATCGTTTGATAGGTAAAGTCTCAGGCATCATATCATCTTAAACTTGCTAAATAAATAAACTAGAGCTAAAATCCGCTGTAGAAATACCTAGCAATAAGCTGTATAAGCAACAACGCTGATTAAATATATATAAAACATATAGATAACTGCTATAAAAAATAAATTGTGTAAAATATCATAATAACAACTTGCCCAATGTACACGATGAGTTAGAATTTACGCAAATTTAGTAAAAGTTTCCTTTTTCATTAAAGTCGGTTAAATATAGCACGATAATATCAACACCGACCACAGTCCACAGTATCACAGTAGGGGATCTCGTTAGAAATTGTAAGTCCATCTATTCTAGGCGGGCGTTAAAAGTTCTATTTGAGCTTGCCTGAAATTGGGGCTTGACTCTTACATAAAATCGATAGAATGATGTCATCGACTTTTTATTATGTAGGTCAGTTTAATACCTTCCACAAGAAAATTTTAATATGGAATAAAAAAATATTGGCATAAGAGATTAGTTGTGAAATAGGAAGAGAAGGTGTTACGAAAAGAGGGAAAAGTCCTATATATCATATTTATAACAAGTCTAATACAGAAGAAACCCTAGCCGGATTCGAACTCAACCATTACGTTCAGCTATGATATATATAAACTTTGTAATTATAATATATAAAAATAACATTATTGTATTTTTTTAAGTGATTGCATTTAGCTTTGAATCGTTTGACCGACATTTGTGCTATCATAATAATTTATTCGCGTGCACTTGCCTTCGTGTGTACTAACCGAAGCAGGCGAATACCAATTAATATACAGTATTACAAATAATGTTACAAAATAAAGATTGCTACAAATATAAACGTTAAAAAATATGCTATAATGTGTATATAACACAAGTTGAATATTTTTTTCTTTTTTTTTATTTATTATAGGGTAGGCAGGGGAATTTCTGAAACATAATGTTAGGACACTTCGTTCCCAAGAATAAATTTCCGTTTCCTACTTTCCGTCCGTACGTTGAATTCTTTAGGCATTGCCGGAGGAGGAAGGAGACACTTTGCCTCGTTACCGCAGCGAGGAAATGAAAATATTCAATATTTCAACCCACAACCTGTCGCGTCTACAGTAGATTGTAGAGTAGATTAAGGTCGTGTTAAATTTAAATTAAGTTAATATATTTTACTGTTGTATAAATGGTATCTGGCAGTGTCAAGACTCTCCGTTTACCAGTTTCCGTCTTATTTTTGTGACAGTGTGGTTGCAACTGTGTGCTACTGCGGCACGAGGCTTCAGTTTTTAAATAAATAAACTATTTTAATATTAAAATGTTAGCATAGCAACTATCGTATCACACGAACGGCGTGTACGGCGCATGCAAGCTACGGTTATGTTTAAATTTCACTAAGGAGAAAGTTTGTCATTAAACCGTTTAGCTTAGATACATTAAATTGTAAAATGACAACTCCATTTGCAAATTTTCTAATTCAATGAAGTTAGAGGTGAGAGGAAAGTGGAAAACGGAGTGTCTACATTCTGTCGTTTTCCTCTATCTACCCAGCTGTGCGCGGGATATAGCGTGAAGCTGATTTATTTTTAAATTTCTTGTCTCCTCAGCGATTGGAAATCTGTACCTATTATTAAAGAAATAATACATTTATTTAGACACCATCATAGCGCAGTGGACAACCTTCGACTATAAACGCGATGACTGTGGCTCTATCCGCGCTTTGGAAATGAACTATTTTTTTCTATAATTAGGGAATTAACTTAGTATTGATACACCAAAGCACACGCAATGTCTCAAATTCGAACGGAAACTAAAGAAACAACTATGGTGTCTTACTACCATGCTATATGTAATATACAATACGCAGAAAAGCGTGAAATTGGAAATAAAAATGAATTAAACTCTTTCCTAGGTAATAACTGCTAATAAATGCGATAATATTTTTATGCCCATATAAAACAAGCTATGTTTTGAAAGAAGAAAACCAACGCCGGAAAAACGTAATATTCAGTTAGGCCAATGATGGCAAACAATGTTTTTGTTCCATACGGTCTCACAATTGCTATTCAAGGCCAAAGCCGCCACTCCTAGTTAGTTAACATCCACAGCCCATACAAACGGAAAAAACGTTATATTTCACACAAGATATTTAATAACAATAGAGAATTCATAAAGTATTATTAGTTTTTTTTTTGAATAAGCGTAAATTATATGTAAAGTAATGATTTATTCACTGCAGTGAAAGTAAAATCAACATTTAAAATCAGCAATTCATTAAAAGATACTTGAAGCGAGACTAGAAATGAGTCACTGCGTTTAATATTCATTTACTATCTATATTATCATGATGATAAATATGCAAAAGTTTATTCCACATAAACTGTATCTTATACGAAACCAAAGATAAACTAGATTTTTAACAGCTTCAAACATAACACTTACTAAAACAGAAAGATTAAATAGATTATTACCATAAAGTATTAGTCAAATGTTGAGTTTTCTTATCGAAAAATTTTACAAATGTTAAAACGAAAAAATAAATATGTTTAGATATATAAAGATAATATCTATCAAAGACAGGAGAGATAATTGTAATTAAAACAAAATATTACAATCAATCAATGACACAGATAAAATTGTTGTCGGTCTAATTTTATTTCTTTCAAAAGAAATAAAGGAAATAAGGTTATGTTATAAACAAAAAAGATGTTTCTTTCTTTTCTTTAGCTTCACGCTGTATCCCGCACATAGCAGGGTAGGTTAACAACAAGCGGAACCAGGGGCACTTCTGTAGGGGCACTTCCGAATTCTCGAGGCATTGGATGATTGATTGGCGTAGCGAAACTCAACGCCACGCTGTGCCTTGTATACAAAAAGATATAATTATCTCTTGATTATCTCTTGAATATAAAATAAAGAAATCAATCAGCTTCACGCTAGATCCCGCACGCTGCAGGGTAGGCAGAGGGAACCTGGTGTTAAGACACTCAGTTCCCCACTTTCTGCCAAATTCTGGAAGCATTGCGTGTTGAGTGGCAGAACTCAACGCCGCGCTTAGCCTCGACACCGGACCGAAGAAATGGAAATATAAATTTAAATAAATATTTCATCTCCTCGATTGGGGATCGATCGGAGAACTAAATTTAAACAAATTAATTAATAAAAAAAATATAAAAATCATGTGCTTAATAAAATTCCTAACCTGTAGGGTCTAAATCATTTACTTACCACAAGACGTAATGACGCAACACGTTAACATCGAAAATGCCAATATTTTTAATTTAAGTAGGCATAGTTGTTACGAATTCATTAAAGTAAACTAAAACCGAAACAAATTTGCGTATAACATTTTGAACAATAGGTGTTAGATAACGTACATGTGCCAGAGTTTTCGTATTTTTAATATACGAGTAATCAATACTAATATAAAAAAGCGAAAGATTTGTTTGTTTGTTTAAACGGTAAGATCTCCGGATCTACTGGTCCGATTTACTTTCTTTTTGTTTCTTATGAAACCCGCATTCTTCAGAAGTGCTATAAGCTATATAACATTATGGCGTAAGTCTTAGAGTTAGACTTAAATAACTAAATAATGATAATAATGAACGCCATCAAATTGCTTTAAGCGCGTGCGCTGCAAAAATGGTAAAATATATGTCAGTATATTCTATGGAAGAAATGTTCTATTTTATTAGTTCTAAAAAATACCTTATATCTATCTCTTATAAGTAAGTCACAATAAGGTATTTTGTAATAAAAAAAATTGAAAATTTCAAAGTGATATTTCAACGTTTATAATTTTATAAAGATATTGAAACTTATGAGCGAAAGTTATTCCATCACCAAGGATTTATTATGAAGAAATGCTTTGGCTTTTTTAGCAAGTAATTTGGGCGTATACTTTTTGAGTAAATGTAAATTAAAAATAATTCAACACTCTGTTTACGGCCGCAAGCATAGGCACGTAAGCAGCCATGTTGCACTTTATCAAAATAATTGAATGTATAAATTATATTGATTAAATAATTTGTATTGCATATCTTATGGCAAATGCAGCATAATAAAAGAATTATTAGTAGTAAACGAGCGAAGAATGATTTTAAAGTGTTATTCCACACTTAGGAAAAAAATTGGAAACTGTCCAAAAATTTGTAAAGGGAAAATGAAGTTCATCATGGTCATCTAATTGACATCTAATTACCAAGATCTATTACAACAATTAGATATGAGTGTAATTCAGATTCTCAAATTTTCCCTTAGAGCTCAATCTAACAGAAGAGTATTAATAAAAAGGCTTCAAACGACAAAGCGCGTAGTTAACGAAAAAAGTCAAACATATCAAAAAATAAGTGACATTTTTATTGAAGTTGACATTTTTCGACCCTTTTTCGATTTTCCATATCCTTTGCAAAATAAAAATTAAACTTTATTGGAACTAATAAGTCTAGACTTCGGTCCTTTCTATATTAAAATATTTAAAAAAACAAATGAATAGTATATGTAGATACAAAATCGATTTAAAAAATACTAAATAATAAAAATAGTATAAGTAAAGAAATAATCCGAAACCCTACGTCACTACTCGGCAGACGGCTTGCGTTCAATGCCGGACGGAGGCACGTGTCGACCGGCTCACGTGTACCGTGCTGTTTCGCCCACGTCTGTGTTAAAATTTGTATGATTATATAACTCGATAGCTATTTTAACCTATAATTACTGCAAAAGTAATAATAGTGAGATAAACGCCATTTTAAATATGCTTATACTTGAAACTGAAATAAACAGAAAAATTAAACAAATAACATTATGCACTGTCGTCGTATTGTTAACAAAATATATTCAATGAACAAATAATTCTCTATTTAAAAAGGTAGTGGTATTTTCGCTTACCTAGTCAACCAAGCATGCAATTTCTTAAAAATAATTAATTATATTTGGTTTGTACCCTTTTGCTATAAAATACAGGATATGTGTACAAATAAAAACAAAGAAATAAATATTATTTTCTTATCAATAAACTGATAAGAAGTAGTCTTATTATCTTAAACACAACTGTGTTTGTTACAAATTTTGTAATCTTTTTCCGGCAGCAATATCTGTAGTTCATTGGGGACGCGATATTTTTTTTATCAATGAACTAAATTTTGTGTGTAAAAAATCCTAAATAGTAATGCATTTCAGTGGAGCTCTTCCCATGGGCGTAGGAATAGGAGGGGCCGTGTGATCCCGGCCCACCTTTACTAGCAAAATATTGCCTTGAAAACTTTAAAACAGTAAAGTATTCACAAGCATATCTGTTCAAAGCTAAGGCCCTGGCCTCCACTCAGAAAATATATATAGATACGCCCATGACTCTTCTTAGTATTTTTTCCCAATAAAACTCTCGTATTCGTGTAAGATCGAGTTACTTCGCACTTTAAACGCCTAGTTCGCATTATGCTAGTGTTTTACTCGAATAACTCGTTATTTGGTAGCTAAACATGTCTGAAAACCAAAAAATTGGTCGAGTAGTTTCGTAATTTAGTAGAGTCGATCCATTGCATTCTATTTTTTCAGACGAGTAGCACAAAACTGAGTTCACTGGTTCACAGACTAAAAAGATCTGAACCTGTCGAATTAATGGAGTGAAATCAATTTTTATTAATAACATAAATTTCCTCGTCTACTTCTTCTAAAGTCCCCGCAATTAAGATTGGTTAAATCGTTTTATTTAATCTGTTGCGTTGTAGGCTGTTCATCTTGCAAAACACGGTTCCCTTGCGTAATGTGCTCGAGCAGAGCGCGAACGGTTTTTGGGCAGTAGCGAGTATTTTAGCTACTAAATTACTCAATACTTCACTAAAATACCAACATAATGCTAACAGGCTTTAGTGACACCATTCTCTATTACTACTCATTTTAAAATATACATATAACCAAAATTCAAGTCCACGGCAATCATCACCGCATAGCTCATCGCAATGGAGTCAACATATTAAGCAAACAAAATTATAATATAAAATAATAAATTATTATTAAGGTAAGATTACAAAAAATAGTGACAAATTCTGTTTAAGAATTAAAAGGTATGAACTTAACGCGTTTTAGAAATAAATTATTATTTATTTAAGTAAAAGATAAGAGCATGAGAAGTAATATGTTATGTTTATAAAAATCTTTGACTTGAAAAACTCAATTAAAGTTTTACATATGTGCATGCAGCGTACAATGCATGTACGCTGGTTTGTTTTTCAAATAATATTTATCAAAATATTGGTAGAGAGATAAAATTGGATTCATTTCAAAGAGATCCCCTAAACCTATACTTCATTCTCGTGTCACAGGTGTTTCTTCTCATATAATTATATTATAATCTTTATTATTAGGAAAAATAGTAATGTAAAAAATATATAGGTACTTATTACTACCTAAAAATGTTATATAATACAATCCAAAGGAAAACCATAATGAAATATTAGTAACCACATCTTCATTAAGTTTACCTTCCCTGTACACATAGGAATTTCCAAGACCTCAAAAACAATACCTAATGAAAACAAATATCGTAATATCACACATATTACAACTTATTTCTACCTATTTGTGGACTGTCCATCAATTTAAAATTGTCATTTGCAAACAACGATTACTCCAAAAACTATTTATTTTTATTTCCCTAGTCTATTAAATGTAATTAAAAATGGCTTTTACTAAAATAATATTTAAGCGTAAACAGTACACAGCTTTAAAAGACAAACAATAGAATAATCAGATAAAAAGAACGTAGAACCCGAGCCTCGTCAAAGATTGACCGCTCGAGCCGGCTCTTCTTCACCAACGCCTACGCCAAATCCAATTTGGGTAGTCATGGGCTCTGTTAATAGACTTAAATTTTTATTGTTTAATATCGCCAGTACATATAACATCACAGTATTCTAAATAACATTGTACATAATTTTAATGTGATTTTTTCTTAAATAAATAATATTTCATTTCCTCGAGTGGGAATCGAAATCACAACCTGTCGTGTTTACAGTCGCAAGCTTGTGCTCCTGCCCCACGACAGGCCTCTATAAGTATAATGATTGTATTTAATTTGAAGCAAGCATATTTTCATCACATTATGCAACTTCCTCCTTTCATCTTATAAGACAATATACTTTTCCTTTTTACCTAAATCTATGTAGTAGGTACCTTTTTATCACACAACAACAATCATTACGTCTTAACTTTACGCAAGAACCAGAACACGAAGCTACGAACAATATATCAACGAATAAGAAGTAGATTATGAAAGGTTCTTATTGTTGTTTATTCGAAAATAAATGGTTCAGGGACGAGATCTTCATATATGGATACAAATATATATGCCGATACTCATGCCCCAATTTCCGTAATTGATTTAATACCCCAAAGACTCGTAATAATAAAGCCTTTACTTGGTATTATTTGAATAAAATCGTATAAACCTTGAATTGAAATAAAACACAGGGAATAAATTAAAATTGTATAGTTTAAGTTACACATGAGGAGCTAATTTTATAGTTATAGATAAGTCTATAATTGAAATTTTAAGTGCTCAACATAAAATATGAAAACATTTAGATATTATTCCTCATCCATTGCACAGTAGCAACCGGTCACACCAAGAAGCCAAAAAAAACTAATTACAACCTTGAAACGTACATACATAGTTGTGTGTATTCGATATTTTAATTAACTTGAAGTTAGTAAAACTCAAGGCAAAGTGCGGCGTTGAGTTCTGCCACTCAACACGCCTCCTCCAGAATTCGGCAGAAAGTGGGGAACGGAGTGTCTTAACACTAGGTTCCCTTTGCCTACCATGCTGTGTGCGGAATACAGCGAGAAACTGATTTGATTCTTTATTAAAAAAACCAAACATCGCAACGATTAATGTGATGTAATGCAAATTTAATTTTTCACAAACGTAGTTCCTAACATTAGAACGGTTCAAACTTCTTCCAATATGGTGCATGTATTGTGGATAGAATGTAACCTTAACCTATATCTAAGGTTCTAAGCAAACTAAAAATATTTCTATAAGAAGAGACTATTCTAGTGTCTAAAAAGTAATCTCTTCTTTTTGAAATATTCCTTCTAACTCCAAATTAAACTAAACTATTTTTTACCACCAAGCTCAAAACAAAATATCAACCTAATTGTCCAGTACAAGCTGGATATTCACAACTTGCAATTATAATAAGGTCTGTACGTAAAAAATTGTCGATATAAATTTAGATTTTGAATTTTATTCCGAGTGAACAAAGAACTCGGCAACCATATAGATGTCCAATTCATTTGTCAGTGAAGTCGAGAACGATGCATTTCTCACATTTAACTTGACTCTCATTTCAGATTATTGTTTTTGATGGAAAACCTATTAACGTAATTATATGCTCACGATAGCGCAATAACAAATAAGTCTTCTAAGTCTTTCAAGACTGAAGTGAAGTAGTCATTTGCGAAAGTAGTGTTTGGAATCATTGTTTTTATAAGTAAAATAGTTAAAACAATTGTATATATTATTTTTCTTATTTAATAAAACAAGTAATATAATAGTAGTATAATATATAAGTAGTATAATATATTACCATTACAAACCTGACTGGTAGAATGGAAGGAATGGAGAGAGGCCTTTGCCCAACATTGGGACAGTACAGGTTAGGGAAAAAAAAGTAATATAATAAGATTTTAAATAAATTTAATTTGCATTAGCATCTTCGTTAAAGATAAAAAGATGAACAGTTAGCTATCTGAAAATGACGACTGGAATCATTTGTGAGAATACTCATAAGAATATGCGATAGGTGTAACCAAAACTTCAATATTTTTGAATGGATCTAAAGTACAAAGCCGACGGACACTTCATAAGGCTCCCTACATTTACCTCCCAAAATGCTAAAAATATGTACCTGTATATGGTGCATTCTGGTAATTCCGAATGACGGATGTTTCTAATAATTTCCTCTAAGTACGAAACGCAGTAGTATTTCGCGTGGTTTAGATTATACAACATTCACCTCGTAGATATCCAATTGTATCTAAGGAGCCAAACCACGAAATACTGCTCCATTTGATAAATAGCGGTAATTATTAGAGATATCCGCCATTCGGGATTATATTCATTTAATAAGAGGGCGTAAGAGAAACATCAAAGACCGACAAATCGCGATTTGTTCCTATAACTAGCAAAACGATGTTATTTTGCAACAAATATTTTTCTTTTTTTTTATTACTAGTGCAGATCTTTCATTGGACTTATAAAACTTGCTACCCACTTGTCTCGTCGATCTTAATTGGTATAATTGATCGTCATTCGGACACGGACGATGGAACATGACGAGATATCTATTGAGTTTTCTAAAGAAATATGTTTGCTAGCCATCAACGTATGTAGTTCATTGTGCTTTATGATAGTTTTCTTAATGAAGACAGCGGCCAGAAAGTAAAAAGTAGTAAGAATGTTTGGTTAATCTAGATAAGATTTTGGACTCAATTTTTAGGTTCGACTCTCACTCAAGGAAATTAAATATGTAATGTTTTTATTTCTTCGAGTTGTTGAGGCAAAGCGTCGCGTTGAGTTCCGCCACTCTACACGCAATGCATTCACAATTCGGAAGAAAGTGGGAAGCGGAGTGTCTTAACACTAGGCTCCCTCTGTCGTGCTTGTAGCCGAAAAAAAAAATAAGGAGAAAAGTACTATGAAATGTACGTGTTAAGTACGCTATTGACGAAGTTTTTTAAAGTCAAGAATGAAATTTTTCCGTAAAATATTCAGGAAATACTAACTTTTTCATTACGAAAATCTCATAAATATAGGCATCCTCTGCTGTATAATTTAATTTAACTTGCCTCTAATCTAAAAGATCGTAGCACATCCCAAATAACAGAGGGATCTCCAATCACTCTCTAATTGTCCCTTAATTGAAGCTCGAGCGCCGGCTCGTGGTGATAAGTTCTTAATTAAACTTATCTTGACCGAACTCTTGACCCAAAACCGATTTGCGTATATTACCAAAGTAATGGAGTTTAGTTTGAAGTTTGGCGACTACAATTTACACAGTGACACAAGCGTGTGACTGTAAGCGTGACGGTTGTGAGTTCGATTCCGGTTCGATCCGCTTCGGCGCGATCTGAATGACTATTTATTAACATTTTAATTTCTTTACTCTGGTAACAAGGAAAAGTGCCTGTTCCTTGTTATGATTATAACCCTTTTTAAAATATGTAATGTAAAAAAAATCTAAATCACTAGATAACCTAATTTAGGTTTTCAGTGCCTACTCTGCCTTAAAGTTTTATTCGTCAAAAATAAATAAAAATTCGTAAATAAAAATTCACTGACACCTCTTGGTACAGAACATTACTTTAATTTATAAAATCAATATTAAAATATTCTCGTTTACCAACTACTAGTGACCTTTAGAAGGTTAGTAGACAAGATGTGCTTTAAAATTTGATACTATAATATTAATATACAATATTCACACTCAGAAACTACTATGCATCTTTTAGTATAAACGTAACGTTGCACAAGTTTCGTTATTTTTAGTTGAATATAGAATTCCAACGATGGATCTTGGAGACGGCTTTGAAACCTCAACATATGAAACGGAATTTTAAATTCTACGCTATAATTTATTTTATGGCATCTTCCTTTTAAGATAAAGTACTATTTGCATGTTCAATATTCATAATTCAGATATTAAACAGTCATAAAATTATATCATGGAACCGATAACGAATCTAATAGCTTGAAATGTTTGTAGATTGAAAAAAGACAGCTTCACGTTTTTGCTCACATAGCAGGACAGACTTGACCTTTTCCATAAAAAAAAACAGAGAGATCGTTCTACATCCGAATGTAACGGGTATTGGTATTGTATCAATCAACAATAAAGGAAACTAAGGGCCGCGCGACTAATGCGGAAAACCAATAAATAATAAAATAAATAAAATATAATTCATTTAAACCCATAACTATAGCCTTACTGACACAGTGAGGGGAAAATCTTATTGCATTTTAATTCTAAAATTTTCTTGCTGCAGCAGTTTCTCAATGGCTTATAATAGTCTTTTAATAGATATCTAGAAAATTCTTTAAAAACCTAAGGGAATCCATATAAAGGAAGGTAAAGTAGACATGCGACGGACGCGGATGGACACGTAAGGCGAAACCGTTACTAGCGCATTTAGTATGATAAATATCACTTACAAAGAAACACGGATGTAAAGTATGTATATTTCAAAGAAAATATATATTTTATATATAATTAAATTTATTTTATAAGGTGCACATAATGTGCAGATATATTGAACATATTTTTAATGCAGATTGAAAGCCATATTCCTAGGGTTATTTTTTTTAAGATGTCATCCTTTGATAAAAACAGTTCTCAACTATGATATACGAGAATTGTGCAAAAGTAATTAATATTTTTTTTATAAATTAATAAAAATTGCATAAAAAGGGATTTTTCCATTTTTAATTATTTATTTTTAATTAATTATTTTTGTAAGTACTTTCAGTAGGATTTTTAATAACTACCATATAAAAAGGAACCAGGACAAATACACCAACGAACAGCTTACTATTATAGCTACTATAACATTGAAGAAAGTATATTAAATAACAAATCCTATATTAGTATACCGTGATAAATATTAAATAAAACAGTTACCTAAACAGTTCTAGATCATTCTTTACAAAATAAACAATATTAGGAAATATTTTATGTAAGTAATATCGTTTGAAATAAACAGCTTATATTTATCACATTGACCTTGATATAAAGATATAAATATTTTATAGTCTTCCGCTATACCAATCACAAATTCAGATTTAAATATTTAAAAAAATATGCCAAACACTGCATCTTATATAGCCTTAGCCTTAGGACCTTGCGGTAAACTTGAAAACATGTAAACTTAAATAATAAGGTCATTTGGATGTTGGAACGCATTATAAGATGGAATTTTAACAGTGCTGGAGACCAATCATGAATTCGGTTTCACCATTTCAAAGCTAATGGGATACAAACTTGTCCTATAGTTGGTGCTCGTTTTGCATCTAGAAGCATTATAATTGAATACGCAATTTATTACTATTAAATATTTCTCTTATATTTACTAACGTTTTTACGTATATCGCTGTTATGTTGGTAAATTTTTGTCAAAACACGATAAAGTTAGTTACGCTTCGTTGTCAGAGCGCTTGGACGGTTTCTAAGAGGAGCGGGTTCAAATTCCGCTACATTCAAATTATATAACGTTTTCTTATAAATTAAAAGTTCAATAAAGTTATTTTTTTTATTACTGCATCTTTAATAAAAAATACATTTGTTTTTTTCCACCTCTTAATATACTATATTTCACCATTCAGTGACAGATTGTACATGTATATATATATTTTTTTTCTTATTTTTCAATAAAAATTGAACTCATCCAGTAACCGCTATGAAAAGATGGCGTCGGCATTTCGCAATAAGCACCAGACAGTGTAATATTGGAACACAAAAGACTAGACTTACAGAGCTTCTAAATCGTTTTTTAAAAAGGTTACCGCCGCTTTCTCTATAATCCTATACTTCGATATTCGATAGCTTGATATTTTAGTTTTTATTTTGTGTATATATGTTTTGAGGTGGACGTGGCGCAGTGCAACAGCGGCATACGGAGTTCGATTCCCGCTCGAATGAATGAATTATATTTATACCCTATTCTGGTATAAGGTTTTTAATAAAGTACGTTGCATTACTTAACACTAGTGACTCGGAAAATGGTTAACGAAAGTTAACCGTAAAAAAATCTTGAACATACTTGTGTCGAAGTAGAGGAACTAGCGCTAAGTTTCTCTAATCAAAGAGAAGATTTTTTTTCAATAAAAGTATAACGTGAAATTTGATTACTTCTGCATTCAATTATACATTACTGTACCACGATGACTGTAGGTTTCTTTACAGCTTTTCCATTTTTCTTAGTAAGAATTTCTAAAGTAAACTTGACAACAACACCTATAATCTACTTCGATCTACTTACCTATTTAATATTTTTTATAAGTTTATCCGATAGTAATTGTTTAATTGGAAAACTTATAAATCACAAAATAAACGTTTATTTCATAATCTAAAGGTCATTTGACTAATTAAGTAATACAAGGCCAATTTTATTGTTAAAAGACGTAAATAAAATCTATAATAGTCAAACAATTTGTACCAAAAAGGTATCTTAGAATTTCAAATACGATTATACGGAAATTAATTTACATAAATATAAGTTCCGGTCTTCTAGCGAACTTCCGCATGAACAAATATTAAAAGGACACTAAGGCGACTTCGTCTTAAAAAAGAATAATTATAAACCTAAATTTAATTAAATTATATTATAAATAAAAAGGTCATGATTAATGCAAATAAATGCACTGATTAAAAAATAAATTGGACAACATGTACCTAGGTATTAGTCTTGGGCGTTACTGTTATATTTTTATAATGCATTATTCATTATATTATATTTTTTTAACTGTTATTTTAAACTGTTGTAATATATATTATATTATTTTCAACGTAAATATAATACAATGACAAAATGTACGAAGTTCAGACTAATATTTTTGTTAATAGTTATTTTAATGAAAGTAATATTTGGCCTTTCTGCCATTGAGTTAAAGCTCATATTTGTGCGAGGTTATACGATGTGAAGTTCGCCATCATTATTTTATTTGACCTTGGCTGGAGTCGATGTAGGCCGAACAACTACTAAATATTTCCGATCATTCCCGAACCGAGGCGCCACACGCCATTTTATAGCAGATAATGAATATTTTGACTGTTATTTATAACAGTCAGTGTTGAAAATAAATAATGATTAGAAC